>JAKSZU010000157.1:263210-437582 GCA_026018925.1 Tupaia tana | reverse complement strand
AAAATGAACAAGATAAGAGGTGGAGCCAAGAGCCAGAGAAAAACTGTGCCTTTTAAAAAGAGTGTAAAAAGGAAAAATTACAAAAAAAAGGGAAGGCAGAAGCAGGGAGAGACAGGAACTGAGAGACAGAAAGAGAGATAGAAGGCTAGGGGTGCGGTCGGGTCTCCCTACCGCTAGCTCGTTTTTTGGAGGCTGAATTGTCAGTAGAAACTCTTCATTCCCTGAAAAATCTAGTTCGCTGGCACCATGTGGAACCTCATTCTGAGGGCCCGGCTTCTTCTGCCACTAGCTCGTTTGTTGGAGGCTGAATTATCAGTAGAAAATCTTCATTCCCTAAAAGATCTAGTTCGCTAGCGCCACGTGGAACCTTGTTCTGAGGGTCCGGCTTCTGCCGCTAGCTCTTTTGTTGGAGGCTGAATTATCGGTAGAAAAATCTTCATTCCCTGAAAAATCTAGTTCGCTGTGTAAGAATAAAATTAAACTGTGCCTATCCTGTTTTGTGAAAGATAAAAGTTTAACCCTTGCCTCTTTCATTTCTGTACCATAGTTGAAGCCGCTCTCCTGATAAAATGCTGAAGCTGTGAAAGCCCAGGGCAATTTGCTAGCACCCTGCAGGAAGCCCAGAGCCATTTGCAAGTTAGCTTAGCACCTTACAGGAAGCCCGGACCCTTGTAAAACTTCACCCCCTTCTGCTAACCCCAGAAACCCAGATCAGATGCCTCTGGGAATCAGATCTAGTTACAACATCTGTAAAGAGAAACATTTTTGTCCTGCTTGAGCAGGCAACTTCAGGGTCGCCATAAACCTACCCTAAAAGCCCCTTATCTTACTTACTCATTCTTTCCTCTCCTCACCCCACGGACACGTGTCTATATAACCCGAATGCCCCTTTGTTCGGGGCTTCACTCACTGTTGTCTCTTCTACGACCGAGAGTGGAGTCCTAGCGCGCTAGTAATGAAGCCTCTTATACTTTACATCAAGAACCGACTTTTGTGGTTGATTGGGGTCGCTGTAGTACTCCCTGGACGAGGAGGACCGGCCGGCTATCGGCAGGAACCTTTCAGCTGGCGCCACGTGGAGCCTTGTACTGAGGGCCCAGCTTCTTCTGCCGCTAACTCGTTTGTTGGAGGCTGAATTATCAGTAGAAAATCTTCATTCCCTGAAAGATCTAGTTCGCTGGCGCCATGTGGAACCTTGTTCTCCAGCATGAGTTTTTTAAGTCACCGGGTCCAGGATATGAACTGTGGTCGACTAGGTGGGAGTCCAGCGACATAGCCATTACGCTAACAGTGGTCCCAATGTAAATTAAAATTTCAAAGAAGAGAAAGCAACATAAAGCAAGGGTAACTGCCAGAGTATTTAAGAATTGAGAGATCAGACTGAATGGGAAATTCACAGTCTTTCTTTTTGGTCATTGAGACAAGGAGCAGTCCTATGCATCTGCTACATGGAACAGAGATTAGGGCAGCCTGTATCTACCATGACAGAAGATCCACCTTGTCTATGTTATGGGGTGCTCATCCAGTTCTAAGTGTGCCTTCAGAGTCTTGAGGTGGTATCCCCTGGAGGGAGCCTCTTCTAGTCCACCACTGTGAGTGAGGTTGAGGGTTCTGCCAAACTTTTGTGAGAATGAAAGCAGCAGCCACATCTGTTCTGCTTTTGGACACTCTTGAAGAGTTGTTCAATGTTGAGAGCAATGTCAGAGTGAAGCTTAGCCCTACAGATAAATGTTGCTAAAGGTGGGAATGCCCCCAAAAGAAGGTAAATGGGGTAAGTAGGCCTAGTAAGGAGAGGGAGTGATTTTTGAAGTGACCCGAGAAAGGCATGTTTTACTTTACGTGGTGATTGCCTTCAGTGTGTTTTTTTTTTTTTTTTTTTTTTTTTTTTTTTTTGTTTCATTTGTTTTTATTTGCAGTGTGTTCTTCCTTTGGCATCTTTGATTTATTTTTTTAAGACAGTATCTTATTGTCATGACCCTCTGGCCCACCCTTTTCAAGTCTCTCGGATTACCAGTACATGCCATGGTCCACAGCCTTCAAATTTACTAGGAATCAAACCTAGGACTCTCATGTAATTCAAGCCATGACCATCTTAGATTCACTATGAATGGACAGAGAAGTTCTATTTTTGAGGATCCTGTGCTTTCAGTGAGGGAGGATCCTGATCTTCAAGAAAGACCTTTGTCAGTAGCAAATAACCTGGGGAGCAGGTAATCCCACCTGATCTCCAAATCTTTCCTTCAGTCATGTATACTTCACACTCTTCTTTTCTCCTCGCTCTAGGTGAGAAGAGTGACAGAAACAAACATGATTCCTTTGAAGCCCTGCAGGACAAAGATCTTCCTGTAGAGAAGGACTTCATGGAGTGGAAGCCTGTGAGTGAACTGCCTGTCAGACAGGTAGCAGTGGATGTACTGAAAAGTCCTAAACTCCAGCTAGTCAGAAAACGCAAACTATCAGGTGACGGTAGTAACACTGAGAATGTCATGGAAGAGCTTTCAGACGGCCATCTGCTGAAAACCAAACCACAACGTTCTAAAGGTAACTTACTTGTTTGGCCTTAGTTATCTACTGGTGAAGCCTGTGCCTGTGGCCACTGTGGGTGAACAGGAGATGTGGATGTACTGCATCGCCTGTCTACCAGTAGTGACCATAGGCACAGAAGTTAGGAAATCACAGGTGGTGAAAGGAAACCACGGACACAGCAGTGAAGCTCATCCATTACCCTCTTGAAACTTCAGGGATTCCACTCAGGCTCACTCGACTCCCCTCTTCTCCTGAAATTCAGATGTAAGTGCTGGACCTGGAGAGATTGCTAAACTCTAATAGTCACCCCCTCCTAAAATGTCGTGAAAAATTCAAGCCAAGATTGTGACTTCTGGGCACCCTTCCCGTCCCTATTAGTGATTTGGAACAGTTTGTTAACCTCCCGGGAGGGAGTAACAATCCATCTAGCCACTTAAAGACCCCTATTATCATGACCTGACCAACTTAAAGATACACCCTCAATTAACAGGGCCAGATCCTAAAAAGCAACGCAACTTCCAGCACCTTAGAGAGCAGTGGGAGCAGCAGGTATCAGCAGCAGAGGACAAACCAGTCTGGAAGAGCAAGAAGCAAGTAAGCCAGGCAGTTCAACCTGAGGGCACTGCCAAGGGGGATAACATTACCAAAAAGAAACTGAGCAGGAAAAGGCCAGAGTCCAAAGACAAGAGAAGCTTCTCTGAAGAGTTCTTCAAATCCAGTGACAATGAACAGGGTATGTGAAGGCTCCCTTTTGACTGCCTGCCTCGCTCCTGGAGTGGGGCTCATTTTCTGTCTGTGACAAAAGGGCCTCTGAGGGGGACTTCGGGCCTCAGAAGTTGATTCTGGCTGGGGTGGGCAGGCAATAAATTCTGATGTGACATTCTCACAAATATATTTGCTCAGCCCATCTCAGTTCTTTCCAGAGTGTTGCAAACCAATAAAGGCAGTCTTTGTAACTCCAGGGTCTTACCACTAGCCTGGCTATCTAGCATTGAGGAGGTCCCTTGCCTAGGGCTAATCAGTGGCAATGGGAGAGAATGAAGAGCTCACTTCTTTTCAGTTGTCCAAACCTTTTTAAGAAATTTCCATCATGGCATTTTGTAAACTGTTGGATTGTAAGAAAAGGCATGACACATTTTTGCGTAGAAAAAATCATGACTTTTCTTGTGACTCAGTATTTGCCAGTAATGGGATTATCAATATATTAATGCTTTCAAAATATAATTGGCATATTTTAAAACACTAAAACCTCTTCAGTAATCATTGATTAATAATGGGCTTTTTTTTCTATAGTAGTTTCCATTGTGTAACACATGCTCTTTTTCCTTCTTCTCTGTCTACTCGCACAAATTTAGATTTGCCTATGTTTTCCGGCCCTCTGCCCATAAAGAGCCTTTCTTTTATCAAGGCAAAAATCAAAAAGCAGACTCAGCCAAGCTGCATGTCAACTTCAAGGCCACGTATCAAACAGCAGAAAAGTAAAGAAAGCCGGAAGACAGATGTGCTAACTACAGACAAAGAAAAGGCTTGTCAGGATGCCTCCCAGCAGACATATACTGCAAACAATGAGAAACCATCTGGGAAAAGACTGTGCAAAACCAAACACTTGATTCCTCAGGAGGCTAGGCAGTCTATGCCACTGACGGGGGGTTACCAAGTGAAGAATGACGATAGCAAGGTACCTCCTGACCCCTGCATCATCCTTGGGTTGTTGCAAGCATTATTTCCTCATGTTCCATACCTGCATGCCTTTCAAAGATAATGCTTTTCTTTTCTTGGATATCTGTCTCGACGATAGCTCTCTTGTATTAGAGATGTGTGTGTGTGTGTGTGTGTGTGTGTGTGTGTGTGTGTGTTATGAATGGCAGTAAAACTGCAAAGTGTTGAATTTAAACTTCTTTCCCAATTTATGAAACTTCTCCTTTGACTTCCTACCTCCAAAAAAAAAGACATTATGATTAATGAACAGTAGCTCCCGCCTTCCTGCAAAGGAAAAGAGTGCCTTCCAGGTTTTTCATGCAAGGAAGAGGAGAAGGGGAGGTACCTCGCCTTAGAAGAATATAGCCTTAAGTTGTGCATTGCCTGCTTTTGTTAATAGGTGACACTCAGGGTGATCCAGCCTAGTTCACACTGTCATCCATCACCAGCTGAGCAGTTTCGAAGGCCCTTCAACCAATTAAAACAGTTTCTACCAGCCTTCCAGTCCAAAAAGCTGACATGTTCAAGTTCCCCCCAAGAGACTACTCCATCTTGCCTCATGCCACCAGAAGCACGGAGACTGACTGTCAATAAGGGTGCTGGTGAGACCCTTCTACAGCGAGCAGCCCAACTAGGCTATGAGGTAAGCCTACTTTGATTGGCTGCTACTCAAGGTTGGAGGGCAGCTTGACTGCGGCAGGCATAAAGCAAGGGGAAAGAGCAGAGCTCATTCACCTACACATCAGAGGCAGGATATTTGTTAGTGGTGCTTGGTACTTTCTCTTTGGTGACTCATTCAGTCATGATGTGAAAGAAAAGGACTCTTGGGGGTGAAATTTGTGTTTAGGCAAGTAGACTTTTGCTTTTTTCAGTCTCGCTTATTTGTCTCTGATATAAAACCTAACATAAACATGGGCTTGATGACTGAAAGAATTCTAATAAGTCCTTTTGACTTTTTATTAGTAAAGGGAAAAGGAATAATTAGCTCTATTTGGGATGTGCAGGTTGAGGATGCAGTGCATATTGAGGTGGAGGGTACAGACTCTAGTTTTTTTCTGATTGGGTTAGATAGCTCCAAGGCTGAGGTAGAGTTCAGACTCCTTCAAGTTCATGGTTCTTCCCCCACCCATCACTTCCCAGGTGACTGGTAACAATGGTAACTACCCAGTGATCTTCAAAACGTTTATGGAGGGACCAGCAGATGGGAGAGTATAATGGTTACATCCCTGGACTCCCATATAGTCTACTGCAATTCAAGTTCTGGACCCAGCAGCTTAAAACTCATGCATGGCAAGTGTGCCTGCCTGCCCCAAATTCCAAGAGGAGAGTGGAGGAGAGGGGCTTGCAGTGCGGTCATCACCCAGGAGGTGATTTCTTGCGTTCTCTCTGTCTCTCTCTGTCTCTCTGGCAAGCATGCATGCCTTACAGCAAAAATCTCTCTCAAAAAAAAATGTTCATGAAAAATGCGTGATTTTGAAAAATTGGGGGGCCTCAGTAAGTTTATGTTTAAATTCCGTGTTCTTATCAACTTTAGGAAGAACTCTTATGGTAACTGAGTACTTAATTGCATGCTTGCTTGCTTTTGTTTCTAAGGTTTTTCTGTTTGTTTTTCCCACATAGCACATGTTCTTGCCAGAGAGAGACAGAAAGAAGGAAAGTGAGAAATCATCACCAAGAGGGGAAAGCAATGCTGCAATTCCTTCTCATTTATTCTCCTCTTGGGATATTCTGGGCATGAGTGCACAAAATATTTTCAAGTTACTGGGTTCAAGATTCGAACCACAGTTGTTCATAAGGAGTCCTGCACTTAAACCACCACACCATCTGCTGGCCCAATTGTGTGCCCATATATTCTTTAAGCCCATATGTTCTGTAGATACTCAATTTACCCTTTAATCATTTTGCAATGAGGGAAGAATATTTTATTTAGTGCTTGACATGTGTAGACTATGCCATATGACACATCATATTCCTGTCATTAACTTAAGTAAATGTGAAGTTATATATTGAATCAATCTATTTGTAGTGGAGAATGTGACAAAATGAAAGATGGAATTAATCTGGAAGCATTTTGCATGGTACAAAGCCTTCTCTCTTTTTTTTTTTTTTTTGGAGGGGTTTTTGCGATAAGGGCGTGTGTGCTTGAGAGAGAGAGAGAGACAGACAGAGAGACAGAAAGTGAGAAATCACCCCCCAGGGGGGATGGCCATGCCACAGTCCCTTCTCCTCCATTCTCCTCTCGGGATCTTGGGCACGCATGCACATGCGCATGGCATGAGTTTTAAGCCACCGGGTCTGGGATGCGAACTGCGGTCGACTACATGGGAGTCCAGCAACATAGCCATTATGTTAACTGCTGGTCCCGCCTTCTCTCTTTTTTAAAATTAGATTTTCTGTACATTTTCAAATGTACAATGTACATTTAATCACTGTATATCTTTACAGTGTATATAAAATGTTTTTCTCCAGCATGGATGCAGTACTCATCAATCAAGTCAAAAATATTACAATATATTGGGTCATCTGAAAAGTCACGACATAGCTTTGCATAGAAAAACACACATGGCTTTTCCAATGAGTCAATATTAAATAGCACATTGACAAGTCATGGGCATTTTCATTGGGTCAGTTCATTTATATATCCTCATTTCCTATCATCATTTCCTATTGAGGATGGTTGCTTCTTTCTCTTTCTGTTTTTCTCTCTCTGGCAAGAGCATGGGCTGTCTAGCAAAACAAAACTAAAAAAAAAATGTTGATACTGAATAAAGACACAAGGTTAAATATAAGTATGGATGACTAGTTATCTTTTTTTTTTTTTTTTTTGGGGGGGGAGAGGTTTTTTGCTATAGGGCACGTGCGCTCGCCAGACAGACAGAGAGAGACAGAGAGACAGAAAGCGAGAAATCACCCCCAGGGAGGATGGTCACGCCGCAATCCTTTCTCCTCCATGCTCCTCTGGGGATCTTGGGCACACACGCACACGCGCCCGGCGTGAGTTGTAAGCCACCGGGTCCGAGACGCGAACCGCGGTCGACTACGTGGGAGTCCAGCGACATAGCCATTACGCTAACTGCTGGTTCCCGTTATCTTTTAAAATATATATCAACTTTATTTATCCAGAGAGAGATATATAGAGAGAATACTCAATAAGTTTTTGATGTTGTGATCTACCGCAATCTTGCCTCTGCTGACCCTGGATCCGTAGCACACATGGGCCTAGCATACTCAAGGAGATCTCAGGACTTGAATCAGGAAACTTCCCTTATGGAATTGCCTCAGGGGAGTGCTGTTTTACTGCTGCATCACTGTGTAGTCCCTGAAAGATTATTTTTATTGTTTTGTTTTATGTAGTGTGCATGTGCGTATAAAGAGGGCTGGGGTGGGTAGAGAAATGGAGAGAGGAAAAGTGAGAAAGCAACTCAAGAGGGGGGAGGTCACCCTAAAATCCTTCTCCTCCACTCATCTCATACATGCATGTATGGATGTGTATCCACAGACACACATACACACACATTCACACACAAACACACACACTCAGGTTTTTAAGCTGCTGTGTTTGAACTTCAACCGTGATGTCAGCCACGTGAGATCCAGCCACGTTTTTGAAAAATATTTTTACTTTATTTTAATTTCTCTTACACATTCAGTCACTATACACCATGTAGCTCATAAGGTGAATTTTCCAAAATAAGTACAGTTGAGGATACTGTACATGTTTTCATCAGCAGGTAATAATCCATTTCTGTGTCCCACAGATGTCTTGCCTTTCTACGTTTCTTCTTAATGTCTTTCCTCAGACGCTCCTCCTGCACCCACGCTACATCAATATCAATAACCATTTCCCATGTTTCTATCCTTTCACTTTCTTCCACAGTGTGCAGAAAGCCATCTTCACCACCCAACCACCCACCTAACCCAAAAGATTAAATCCTAATAAGAGGTGAAATATGCCAGAAAACATTTCTTGACTTAGAGGGCCTCATTCCTTTGATTAAAAACCAGGAGCCTTTATGGCAGGCAGATATATCCTTACTCAATATATAACAAATGTCTGTACTCTGTGGCAGAAATGGAATCTTTTTTTTAATATTACATTTAATCACATATATCTTTATATTTTATAACATTTCTTTTTCAATCAGTTACCATGCATAAAAGTCAAAACAGAGACTATACACATCATCAGAAAATAACTTATAATTTTTTCGTATTTTAAAATGATTCCAACAGTCCTGTTGAGAATACTATATATGTTATCATTAACAGGAAATAAACCATTTCTGTATCCCACAAATGTCATGCCTTTGTATTTTTCAACCTGATTTCCTTCTCTATACTCTTCCCTTCCCCCCATTTAACATCATCTTCAACACTGATAAATTTATTTTCACTGCTTTTATGCTCTCCAATATTTCAATCTCTACCAGAGTGTTGATAGTTGGTTTATATTAAATGGATGCATATATTATCTTTCTTTCATAGACCGGCTTGATTCACTCAGCAATAAATCTTTATATTTAACCACTTTCTATCAAATACCAAGGTCTTGTTATTTTTAATGGCTGAATAGTTTTCTATGGAGTATATGTGCTGAATTTTTTGATCCACTGAGGGACATTTGGGTTGGTTCCTTGTCTTATCAATCATGAATAATGCCACAATAAATACTGGTGTACAACTTCTTTTCTGACTGAGCATTCTCCTATCCTTTGGGTAGATACCCAGAAGAGGGATTACTATAGCAAATGGAAGTTCTAGTTGTAGATCTTTGAGGAAATTTTATATTGTTTCCCATAGTGGCAAGAACAACTTATATTCCCTCCAACAGTGTAGGAGAGTTCCCCTTTCCAACAACCCCCAAAAACTTTTCATTTTTTATATTTTTAATCTTTTCCTTTACAACAGGAGTTAGGTATGGTATCTCATTGTGGTTTTAATCTGCATTTCCCTTATGATGAGGGATGTTGCGTATTAACTCATATTTCTTCCTTAGAGAGCTTTTTGTTCATTTCATTTTCCCATATTTCAATTTAAAAAGTAATCTGCTTGTGTTTCCTGTGTGTTCTGGCTACCAGTTCCTTATCTGAGGCATAGTTTATAAGTATTCTTCCACTCCCAGGGTGATTGATTCATACTAATTAATGTGTCCTTTGCTGTACAGAAACTTTTATTTTTACTTTTATTTTAATTACTCTATACATTCAATAACTATATATCACATAGCTTGTAAAGTGAATTTGCCAACATTTCTTAACATTCAATTAGGGATATCATCAAAAGAAAATATATGTTACCATTAAAAGAAAATAATCCATTTCTTTGTCCCATTAAATTTCTTGCCTTTTTCTCTTTCTATTTAATGTCTTTCCTCAGACTCTCCTCCTACTCCCACCCTTTTTCCACACTATATCTGGTATCAATAACATTCTCTATTTTTTTTATATCCTCTGGTCATTAAGTTGTGGCCAGAGAGTGCAGAAAGTCTGTATATATTAATTGGGGACATATAGTGTCTCTCCTTCATAGCCTGGCTTGCTTCACTCAGCAGTAAATCTTTCATATGCATCCACTTTCTGTCAAAATCCAGAGTCTTGGTTTGTTTGTTTGTTTGTTTGTTTGTTTGTTTGTTTGTTTGAATAGCTGAGTGTATCCCGTAGAGTATATAGACACACTTTTTCAATTCATTCTATTGTTTTTGGGTTGGTTCCATGTTTTAGCAATTGTGAATGAATTGCAACAGTAAACACAAATGTGCAAACACTTTTTAGACTAAGCATCTTCTGTCCTTTGTGTAAGTACTGAGGAGTGGGATTGCTGGGTCATGTGGTGGTTCTATTTTTAGATCTTTGAGGAATGTCCATATCATTCTCCACAGTGAATGGGCCAATTTACATTCCTACCAGCAGTGTAGAGAAGTTCCCCTTTCACCACATCCCCTCCAGAATTTATCATTTTTGTCTTTTTAAACTTAGTCAAGAAAAAGCTTAATCTGATATAGTCCCATTTGTTTATTTCAGGGACTCTTGCTTGTGCTTTGGGAGTCTTATTAAAGAAGTTTTTGCCTACCCCAATGCCTCCGAGAGTCTCTCCTGTATTTTCACCAGTATTTTAACAGTTTGAGGTTGTAAGTTCCGATCTTTGAGTTGACATTTGTTAATGGTGAAAGATGGGAATTCAGTTCATCTTTCTGCAAGTGGAACCCATTTTTCCAGCACCATTTTCGAAAGAGGTTTTCTTTTTATCACTGGAATGACTGCTATCCTTTGTCAAAAATCAGCTTTAAGTTGGGGTTTATTTTTGGGTCTCTGTTACATTGGTAAACATATTTATTTTTGTGCCAATGACATGCTGTTTTGATCATCACTGCTTCATAGTATATTTGGGGGTCAGTGAGTGAGATGTTGTCCATCTACTCTTCTTGTGCATGATTGCTTTTGCAGTACAGGGTCTTTTGTGATTCCAGATAAATTGTATTATTGTCTTTTCTAGATCTGTGAAGAATGTCTCTGGTATTTTGACTGGAATTTTGTTGAGTGTGTAGATGAAGTTGGAGAGAATTGCCTTTTTGACTATATTAATTCTACCAGTCCAGAACATGGGATATACTTTCACTGTTTTTGTGTCATTTCAATATCTTTTTAAAGAGTTTAAGAGTTTTCTTTGTAAAGATCTTTTACTTCTTTAGATAGATTTATCCCTAGGCATCTTATACACTTACACATTTTGTGGCTATTGTAAAAGTTATTCCTTTCTTCAGATCATTTAATTTGCTGTTCCTATGTAGAAATACTATAGATTTTTGGATGTTGATTTTGTATGCTAACACTGCATTTATTTACTACTGCGAGAAGTTATTTCTTGGAAACTTCTGGGGTTTCTAATTATAACATCATGTCAACTGCAAATAAAGATATTTTCAAAGATACTTTGTTTATTTGAATGTCCTTTATATTCTCTTTTTTGATAATATTAGTGAAGACTTCCAGCACTGTTTTGAAAAGGAGTGGAGAAATTGGACAGCCTTGACGACTAGTAACAGTGTTTAGTAAAAAAGTTTCAGCTTTTTTCATTCAGTATAATGTTAGCCATAGCTTTTAAATATATGCCTCATTTTCCTGAGGAATGACCCTTCTATACCAGTCTTGCTAAGAGTCTTAATCATGAAGGGATATTCTATTTTATCAAATGATTTCTCTGTACCAATTGAAATGATAATATGATTTTTATCTTTCTTTCTGTTAAAATTATGTATTATGTTTATGGCCTTGCATATGTTTAACGACCCTTGTATCCCTGGAATAAAGCCTACCTGGTCGTGATGAATAATCATTTTATATGTTGGATATAATTTTCAAATATATTGTTGAGAATTTTTGCATGTGCATTCAACAGAGATAGTAGTCTGTAGTTTCCTTTTTGTCATGTCTTTATTTGGTTTAGAAATAAGGATGATGGAGGCTTCATAGAATGAATTTTAAAGGATTCCTTCCTCTTGGATCTCTAGAAAGAGTTTGAGTAGAACAGGGGTATGTCTTCTTTAAAAGTTCTGAAAATTCAGAAATGGAGCAATCAGGTATAGAATGACTTAATATTTCGAATTTCAATTGTGTCTGTTGTAATGTTGCCTGTTTCATTATATAAGTGATTTATGTTTTTTCTTTCTTCTCATCAGTCTAGTGTCAATCATGTTAGTCTTTTCAAAGAAAAAGCTTTTGCTTTCATTTATTTTCTGTACATCTCGTTTGTTTTCTGTTTCATTTATATCTGCTCAAATCCTGATTATTTCTTTTCACCTGGCTTTTTTTTAATTGTTGTTTTTCCAATTCCTTGAGGAATGATATTAGGTTGTCTATTTACCACCCTTCCATCTTTTTCCTATGCACACCAGTTGCTATAATTTTCCCTCTTATGACTGATTTTGCAGTGTCACTTAGATTGTGGAAACTAGAATACTCATTATGACTATTTGTTCCATAATTTTTTTTTTAATTTCAGACTTACTTATTTTGTTAGTTAAGTCATTGAGAAGTACATTGTTCAGTTTCCATGTGTTTGTGTATTTTTGAGGATATTTGTTAAAATTAATAACAAGTTTAATTCCATCTTTATCAAAGAAGATGTTGGATATACTTTCTGTGCCTTTGAATAAAACTATAAATCCTTGATCTGTGCCCTATTATATAGTTGATCTTTGAAAAGGTTTAATGCAAGGGAGAGGAAATGTATATATTTTGGTCTTAGGGCATAAAGTTATATAGATGTCTGTCAAGTCTATTTGATTTGTATCATTATTTAGGTCTTTATCTCTGCTTATTTTTTTTATTTATTTATTTTTACATTTTTTCCACAAACATTTACTTTACATAGAAAAAATTTTAGCTTATACTCCATAATTCTTGACAGTTTACAAACAACTTTCAAAATCTCAAAATACTGAATTTTAAAGGTAGTGTTCAAAATATGTCTTATAATTTTGTATAATTTTAAAACTCTATAACAACAGAAGCAGAATGGTTTCAAAAATATATATATACATATATATACAAATATATATATATATACACACACACACACACACACACATATTTAGAGTGCAGACACTTGGTATATATTAAGTGGGGACATACAATGCCTCTCCTTCATAGCATGGCTTGCTTCGCTCAACAGTAAGTCTTCCATATTCATCCACTTCCTTTCAAAAGCCAGGGATTTGTTGTTTTTTATGGATGAATAGTATTCCATTGAGTATATGTGCCACAGTTTTTCTAACCATTCATCAGTTCGTGGGCATTTAGGTTGTTTCCATGACTTAGCAATCATGAAAAGTACCGCAATAAACGTCGATGTGCAAGCACTTTTTCGATTAAGTATTCTTCTGTCCTTCGGGTAGATACCAAGGAGTGGGATTGCTGGATCATATGGTAGTTCTATTTGTAGATTTTGGAGGAATCTCCAGATTTTTCTCCACAGTGGTTGTACCAATTTACCGTCCCACCAGCAGTGTAAGAGAGTTCCCTTTTCACCACACCCCCTCCAGCACTTATCATTTATTGTTTTTTTAATCTTAGACATTCGGACTGGGGTTAGGTGATATCTCATTGTTGTTTTGATCTGCATTTATCTTACAATGAGGGATGCTGAGAATTTTTTCATATGCCTTTTAGCTATTCGTATGTCATCTTTAGAAAGTGTTTTTTCAACTCATTCTCCCATCTTTTAATAGGATTGATTGTCTTTCTCCGGAACAGCCGCTTGAGTTCCTTGTGGATTCTGGTTATCAGTCCCTTGTCTGATGCATAGTTTACAAAAATATTTTCCCATTCTGAGGGCTGTCGATTCACACTAATTACTGTGTCTTTGGCCATGCAGAAACTTCTTAGTCTGATGTAATCCCACTTGTCTATTTTAGGAATCATAGACTGTGCGTTGGGAGTCTTATTTAAGAAGTTTTTCCCTACCCCAATGTCTCCTAGAGTTTCCCCGGTGTTTTCAAGGAGCAGTTTTATAGTTTGAGGTCTTAGATTTAGATCTTTGATACACCTTGACTTTATTTTTGTCAGAGGTGAGAGGTAGGGGTTCAGATTCATCTTTCTGCAAGTGGACATCCTATCTCTGCTTATTTTTTGTCTAGAAGATCTGTCTAAAGGAAATAATGGGGTGTCGAGATCCTAAAAAATTAATAGTGTTGCAACCCTTTTCTCCTTTTAGCTCTAGTAGTCTTTCCTTTACATATTTAGGTGCTCCAGAATTGGGTGCTTAGATAGTTATACGTGTTATGACTTCTTGATGTATTAACCTTCTTTCTAATATATAATGGCCTTCTTTGTCTCTTCTTACACTGTTTGTGCTAAAGCCATTTAGTCTGAAATAACATCACCACTCCAGCCCTTTTGATTTCTATTTGCATGAAATATCTTTTTCCAGCTCTTCACTTTAGTCTGTGTATGTCTTTATCCATAATGTGTGTTTCTTGTAGACAACAAGTAGAGGATTTCTGATTTTTTAATACATTCAGCAAGTCTGTGTCTCTTGATCAGAGAATTTAATGCACTAATGTTCAATGTTGTTATCAATATTTCCTGACCTTTTTTATTTTGCAGAGGCTTTTGTATAGGGCATGTGTGCTCGCCAGAAAAACAGATAGAGACAGAGAAACAGAAAGCAAGAAATCACTCCCCAGGGGGCATGGCCATGCAGCAATCCCTTCTCCTCCATTCTCTTCTTGGGATCTTGGGCATGCATGCACATGTGCCTGGTGTGAGTTTAAGCCACCAGATCTGGGACTCGAACCACGGTCGACTACATGGGAATCCAGCGATATAGCCATTACGCCAACTGCTGGTGCCATCCTGACATGTTTTTTTATCAATAGGTAGCCAGTAATGTTAGTTGTTTTTTGTTTGCTTTTATCTGTCTCTCTGACGTTTTAGTTTTTCTGGTGTAGTATTCCCTTCAGATCTTTATAGTAATCTTTGTTGAAATTGTTTTACATTTAACGTTTTAAATGTATTTCCCTGTTGTTTCCTTACGTGCATTCTTTCTGATGAGATTCCAGTTTTAGCCTGATGGGATAACCTTTGTAATTAACTTGACATTTCCCTCTTGCCAATTTTTTAATATGTTGTCTTTGAGGTTTTGGCGAGTTCAAAGGCATGGGGTGGGTGGGAAGAATGAATGATCCACGGGTCCCAGCTGTATAGCCTTCCAGCCACAGGACACGTGCTGGATATTAAGGCCCTCTGCTGGAATGGGTACCTGGGTGGAGCTGGGAGGATCACAAGCTCATCTCTAAGTCCCAAGCAACAAACCTTATAGTTCACAGGTGAATGGGGAAGGGGATGAACCATGGGTTCTAGCTGTATAGATTTCAGCCACCTGCCATAAGACAAGGCCCTTTGCTGGAACAGGTGTCTGGATGGGGTAGAGCATAACACAAATCAGAATGGTTAGAAGGCATAAATATTAGGATGGGATAGTACTGGGGTAGGGGAAATAACTGAGAAGGGTAAGAAAGAGTAAAAACAAAAACAAAAATCATTCAAGAGACATATGAATGAAAAATTAGATGACAGTGTATTGAGTCATTGGAAAATTCAGGACATATTTTTCTCTTTTTCTATGCAAAACTGTGGCATGATTTTTCTGACTACCCAGTATATTGTAATATCTTTAAACTAGTACTCTATGCTTTGAGAAAACATTTCATATGTTGTACAGATGTACACTGATTAAATAGAAAAATATGTTTAATAATATTTTTAAAAAGAAAGAGAATAAAGAGACTATGTAAAGCTATTTACAAGATTCTATCAGAAAGCCGTCAAGGTCTTTAGCCCTGTGCCTGAAATAGTGAGTACATGTAGCTCTTGATTACTGACTACATTGTCATCACCATAACTTTTTATTTTTGTATCTTTTACATGTTTTTTCTCCCCTGATTCCCTCTCTCCCATCCCCTATTACTTGTCTCCTCCTGCAGTATTTCTACTATCTTTAGTTGCCTTCCCTGATTTATAACTTTCAATATTTTAGTTTCTGTCATAGACTGCAGATCTTAGGTTTATATTAAGTGGGTACATACACAGCTTGTCTTTCATAATCTATCTTGACTTACTTAGCATTAAATCTTCCATACTTATCTTTTTTGTATTAAATGTTAGGATCTCATTATTTTTTATGGCTGAAGAGTATTCCATAGTATATATGTGCCACATTTTTCAATCTGTTCATCTATTCTTGTATTGTATTGATAATTCGTATTATTCTGTGTCTCAGCAACTGTGAATAATTTCATAATAAACATGGTTATGCAAGTATCCTCTTTCTTATTTTTACAGAGTTTAAAAAGCTGAGGTCATTGAATGTTGCAATTCAGGTAGAGAAACAGAGTCAGGTTTTAAACAAAGTCATAGCCTGCAGAGACCTACTGTACTGTCCTCATCATCAAATGTTTCACCCACACATTTGTCCCTTAACAAGGTAGCATAGCCTGCCCAACTTTAGTTGCTTTTCTTTTTTCTTTTTTTTTTTTTTTTTCTGGAGAGGTTTTAGGGCGCGTGCGCTCGCCAAACAGACAGAGAGAGACAGAAACTGAGAAATCACCCCCCAGGGGTATGACCACACTGCAATCTGTTCTCCTCCATTCTCCTCTTGGGATGCTGGGCATGCACGCACGCACTTGCACCTGGTGTGAGTTTTAAGCCACCGGGTCCAGGACGCGAACCTCGGTCGACTACATGGGAGCTCAGCGACATAGCCATTATGCTAACTGCTGGTCCCAGTTGCTTTTCTTGATTGAGGGCAGGTATTATTGAAAGCAGGCACTGTAACACTACTTATCTTGGTTCATTGTACCATGATCTTACAGAGTTTCTCCTTTTTTTCCTATAGCAACTGGTCTTATATTGCCTGGAGAACAAGATTTCCGATGTGAATCATAGAGACAATGCAGGTTACTGTGCCCTGCATGAAGCTTGTGCAGGAGGATGGCTTCATATTGTGCAACACCTTCTAAAGTATGGTGCTGATGTCAACTGCAGTTCCCAGGATGGAACAAGGTACGTACTATGTCTTCTCAGCTTCCCAGTAGAGCGTGGCGTATAATGCGTTAAAGTATTAGTTTTCAGGGTATGGAAGAAAGATGAGTGCACTCATTTTCTGTGGTTTTGATAATAAAGTTTTATGTTTTTTTTATTTTTTTTTTATTTATTTGCATTCATTCTCTGAACATCATTACAGCATACAAAATGAGATTTTCCATCCAAATTACACTATATATTGTCTCAATCAAGCACATCAACAAGCATGTTATTGTCAGCAAATGATCTTCCATTTCTTGTCTTCTGTATGTTTTGCTTTTTTCCCCCCATCCTAGATTCTCTATCTCTTACCCTCTGCCATCTCCCACTCTCCTCCCACAGTCTCTGGTATCTATGTTTGCTTTCTATACTGTTTTCTCCTCACATTTAATTGTAACGCCAAAGACCCTAATCAATCCAAATACCCTCATAGCAAACACAGGTGATACCCACATTTCCATGAACACAAGTCTTACTTTACGCATCCTATAAAGTAGCACCTAGCTGTGGCTACATATCCTACTGCAGTCATTGAATATATATATATTTTTTTCTGAAACTTTTTTTTTGTAACTCAATTTACATTCCTTCCCTAAGCTTCATCACAGCATACAAAATGCAATCTCCCATCCAGTACACACTGCATAGTGATACAATCATGAACATTACAAAAAATTTTCCATTACTAGTTCCTAGAATTACTTCCACCCCTCTTTCTGACCCTCTGTCCCTTCCCACCCTCCTCTCACACCACCTCCGGTGTCTACAATTGTCCTTCATTCCCTTCCCACCCATGTTGCATTGATCACACAATTTCCTACATAATCTAACTACTTTCAATGGTGAGTTCACTCATTACTACTAAGAAAACCAGTTATAACTTAACTCAAAGAAATGCCAAGGAACTTTGCTTAAAGCCAGGAAACACGTTAGGATTCTGTTCAAATGGAAGGTGCATGAACCTATCAGTCTCATGTACTTTTATCTTCTGTTCTGGTTCAGTTTTCCTGATTAAATTCTGGGATATAATATTCAAATTCAGACTTGTCCCTCTGATTAAGTTGGCCACTTTCATAGTTTTTGGACTCTTATTTCCGTGTGTCTGTGTTTAATTTTCTTGATACAGCACACCCTTGAGAACTTCTTGGAGATCTGGTCTGGTGCTGGTAAATTCTTTCAGGTTTTGTTTATCTGAGAATGTTCTTGTCTTTTCTTCCCACCTGAAAGATAATCTTGCCGGGTACAGTATTCTTGGCTGAAACTGCTTCTCTCGTAACACTTTGAATATATTTTCCCATTCTCTCCTCGCTCGCATTGTTTCCGATGAGAGATCTGCTGTTAGCCTGATGGGATGTCCTTTGTAGGTAACTTGATGTTTCTCTCTTGCCAATTTTAGTATCTTGTCTTTGTGTGCGGTTTTGGTCAACCTGGCTATAATGTGTCTTGGAGAAGATCTTCTTGGGTTGATTCTATTTGGGGTCCTTTGTATTTCCTGGGACTGGATCTTCGAATGCCTCTCTAGGTTTGGAAAGTTTTCTTGCAGGATTTCATGGAATAGATTATCAATGCCCTTATGGGTCTCTTCACCTTCTGGAATGCCAATTATCCGGATATTTGGACGTTTGATGGTATCCAGTACTTCTCGCATATCATTCTCAAATTTTTGAGCCATTTTCTCAGTCTTTGTGGTGGACTTTTCTAAGCCAGCCATTTTCTCTTCTACATCTGAGATTCTATTTTCTGAATGATCTAGTCTGCTTTGAATACTTTCAAGGGAGATTTTGACTTCTTGTATTATAGACTTCATCTCTAGCAGTTCCGTTTGAGTCTTTTGTAAAGTGTGTAATTCCTCTTTTAGATCTTGCAAGAATTTCCTCATCTCCTGGAACTCGGCAACTTCTTTCTCCTTTCTCTTTAGCAGTTCATTATCTCTCTTTTCTTCCATCTCTGTTAGCTTCGACATTACGAATGCTCTAAATTCCTTATCAGACATTTCCATGACTTTCACCGAACTGCTTGTGGATGAAGGAGAGTTACTCTTTTCCATTGGAGGAGAGGTATTTTCTCGTTTTCCCATATTTCTCGTGATCCGACGGTGATTTCTTGTCATCTGATGAATGGCGTGTTTCTTTCAAATTCTTGAAGTTAAGCCTCAATTTTCAGGAGAAAGCAGACAGAGATGTTCTAGAATCAGATTGCTGTTCTGTAGTGATCGCACACTAGCTTTGCTTGCTGGAGGCTGAATTATGAGTAGAAAATCTTCATTTCTCCTGTGCCTGAAATATCTAGTTCCCAGTATCCATGTGGAATCTACCAGAGAATGGCTCACCTCTCCTGCCACACTAGCTTTGCTTGCTGGAGGCTGAATTATGAGTAGAAAATATTCATTTCTCCTGTGCCTGAAATATCTAGTTCCCAGTATCCATGTGGAATCTTCCCAGAGAATGGCTCACCTCTCCTGCCACACTAGCTTTGCTTGCTGGAGGCTGAATTATGAGTAGAAAATCTTCATTTCTCCTGTGCCTGAAATATCTAGTTCCCAGTATCCATGTGGAATCTTCCCAGAGAATGGCTTACCTCTCCTGCCACACTAGCTTTGCTTGCTGGAGGCTGAATTATGAGTAGAAAATCTTCATTTCTCCTGTGCCTGAAATATCTAGTTCCCAGTATCCATGTGGAATCTTCCCAGAGAATGGCTCACCTCTCCTGCCACACTAGATTTGCTTGCTGGAGGCTGAATTATGAGTAGAAAATATTCATTTCTCCTGTGCCTGAAAGATCTAGTTCCCAGTATCCATGTGGAATCTTCCCAGAGAATGGCTCACCTCTCCTGCCACACTAGCTTTGCTTGCTGGAGGCTGAATTATGAGTAGAAAATCTTCATTTCTCCTGTGCCTGAAATATCTAGTTCCCAGTATCCATGTGGAACCTTCCCAGAGAATCAAGTTTTATGTGTTTTAAAAAATAATATCCTCAAAATAATGGTGGCAGGAGGTGATGAGACATTTTAGAACTAAGATCTAGTATGTTGTGATTAGATTAAGGGAGGCATCATTCTAATGAATGCCTTAATATTGTCTCATATCAAAGCAAGTTCTAGCTTTTATCTGAAGGGGTTAGTTCCTGCAATAGAATATTGCTATGAAATGAAGATGGCTATCCCCAGGTCTCTCTCTCCACATGTATCTACTTCTGTCAGATATATTGTGACTTAGCTGGCCAGATGCCAGCTCCAGACTTTTGAGCTTTCTATACACCAGAACTGTGAGTCAAAAAAACCTCTAGTCTTTATACATCATCCAGTGTCAGATATTTCTGTTAGTAACACAATAGTGGACTAACACAATATTGATGACAAATCTGTTAGAATAAATTTAGAAAATTTTTGAGTCCAGCAGATGGCATAGTGGTTATATCACTGGACTCCTATATGGAGAGTTCAAGTCCCAGACTCAGTGGCTCAAAACTCATGTTAGGAACATGTATGTGTGTGTGTGAGCATGCACGTGTGCTTGCCCAGGTTTCAGGGAGAATAGGTTGAGAAGGGATTATGGCAGTGTAACCATCGCCACTGTGGGTTACTTGTCACTTTCCCTCTCACTGTCTCTCTATGTCTCCATAAGTGCATGTGCCCTAAGACAAAACCTCTTTTAGAAAATTTAGACAATTCTGTCAAAGTAAGTAAAACGTTAAGAGTTTAGATATGAAGGAGAAATTGGCAGAGTAGTACACACCTTTTGGGCTGTCAGAAAAGTCATGACTTATTAATTCTATGATTTTTATGCAAAATGCATCATGACTTTTCCAGTGACCCAAATGATAATTGTGAAGATAGAATTTCTTTTTTTATTTTATTTTCCTTTTTTTAATACATTCACTCACATTATTTAGCTTACAAGGTGATCATTTCAATAGAAGAACATTTCTCCCCAGTCAAGTTGGTAAAAATATAACAACACTACCTCCCTGTTTCAACAATGCTGTCTTCGTATTCCTACTCCAAATGTTCTTCCCCAGGCCCCACTCCTCCACACACACCACATCTGGCATTCATATCCACTTCTTGTGTTTGTCTATCCTTTAGCCAATCAGTTTCAGTTATAGAGTGTGGACATTCGGTATATATTAAGTGGGGACATACAGTGTCTCTCCTTCATAGCCTGGCTTGCTTCACTCAGCAGTAAATCTTCCATATTTTTCCACTTTCTGTCAAAAGCCAGGGTTTTGTTGTTCTTAATGGCTGAATAGTATTCCATAGAGTATACGTGCCACAGTTTTTCAATTCATTCAGCTATACGAGGGCATTTGGGTTGGTTCCATGTCTTAGCAATCACGAAAAGTGCCGCAATAAACATTGATGTACTAGCACTTTTCCAATGAGAAATTCTTCTGTCCTTTGGGCAGATGCCAAGAAATGGGATTGCTGGATCATATGGCAGTTCTATTTGTAGACTTTTGAGGAATCTCCAAATTATTCTCCAGAGTGGTTGGACTAATTTACATTCCCACCAGCAGTGTAAGAGAGTTCCCCTTTCAACGCATCCCTGCCAACACTTATCATTCTTTGTTTTTTAATCTTCACCATTCTGATTGGGGTTAGGTGGTATCTCATTGTTGTTTTGATTTGCATTTCCCTTACAATGAGGGATATTGAGCATTTTTTCATATGCGTCTGGCTATTCTTATGTCATCTTTAGTGAGTGTTCTTTTCAACTCCTTCTCCCATCTTTTAATAGGGTTCATCATCTTTTTCCCAAACAGCTTCTTTAGTTCCTTATGTATTGTGCTTATCAATCCCTTATCTGATGCATAGTTTACAAAAATATTTTCCCATTCTGAGGGCTGTCGATTCACACTAATTACTGTGTCTTTTGCCATGTAGAAACTTCTTAGTCTGATGTAATCCCACTTGTCTATTTTGGGGATTATCGACTGTACTTTTGGGGTCTTATGTAAGAAGCATTTCCCTACCCCAATGTCTCCCAGAGTTTTCCCAGTGTTTTCTAAAAACGGGTACAAGACAAGGATGCCCACTTTCTCCACTCCTTTTCAACATAGTACTGGAAGTCCTCCCCAGTGCAATCAGAAAAGAGGAAAAAATTAAAGGCATCCAAACAGGAAAAGAAGAGGTGAAACTCTCTCTATTCACCGATGACATGACTGTGTACACAGAAGACCCAATGATTTCCATGAAGAAATTTCTGGAAGTAATGCACGAATACAGTAAAGTTGCAGGATACAAAATTAATATACAGAAGTCTATAGCATTTCTATATACAAACAACAGGCACACGGAGATAGAACTGAAAAAAGTTGTTCCATTTACCATAGCCACAAAAAGTATAAGATACTTAGGGATAAATCTAATCAAAGAAGTTAAAGACCTCCACAAGGAAAACTATGAGAAGCTAAAAAAGGAAATTGAAAATGACACAAAAAGTGGAAGGACATCCCATGTTCCTGGATTAGAGAATTAATATAACCAAAATGGCAATTCTACCCAAATTAATCTACCAATTTAATGCAGTGCCAATCAAAGTACCAGACACATTATTCACAGATTTAGAAAAGACAATCATAAAATTCATCTGGAATCATAAAAGACCCCGCATTGCCAAAGCAATTCTACACCAGAACAGTGGAGTGGGCAGCATCTCACTTCCTGATCCAAAAATATACTACAAAGCTGTGGTAATCAAAACAGCATGGTATTGGCACAAGAACAGACATGTGGACCAATGGAACAGAATTGAGTTGACAGGAATAAATTTTCAATCATTCAGTCAACTGATTTTTTTACCAGGGGTACCAGTCAATCAAGTGGGAAAAGGAAAACCTCTTCAGCAAATGGTGCTGGAAAAACTGGATTTCCACCTGTAGAAAGATGAATTTGAACCCCTACCTCTCACCTTTGACAAAAAATCAAGTCAAGGTGGATTAAGGATCTAAATCTAAGACCCCAAAGTATTAAACTGCTTCTAGAAAACATTGTGAAGATAGAATTTCTGATATATATATTTTGGATTTGTGAAGTCTATCAAAGCCATGGAAATTCTTGTTACTTCCAGAGATAGCACAGTAAATTACAGTTAATTTTAGTCTATTCAAGCTCTTAGCATCCTCCTCATTTCTATTGTCACAGCAGGGAGCCATATACTTATTCCTGAAGCAGCTTGTGCCAGATTTTGGCAGTCAGGGTGGCCCCCAGAAACACCTTCTTTTCCAAATATTGGAGGTCTGTGTCCTGATCACTGATTGTTGTTTTTCATTATGGGAGGTACAGACCTAGAGGCAGGCAGCTATTGTTAAAGCAGAGTTCTAAATGAAGTGACTACAAGTTTTTTAAGTCTGCTATCTTTTTTTCCACATTTTTATCTTTTTTTCTTTTTGGAAAGCCAGAATTATAAAGTCATTGACTTTCAAAGTAACAAGAATATATAGAAATGCTAGTCATAAATTACCAAATTTCATATATGCAGTATGAATAAATTCTGGAGACCTAATATATAACATGGTGACTGTAGTTAATCATAATCATCATAATCATAATCATGTGTATTTAAAATATGAAATTTTGTAAGACTAGATTATTAATATTCTCACCAAACACACAAATGCACACAGAAATGTTAACTACATGAGGAAATTAGTATGGAAATTAGCTTAATTGAGGTAATCATTTCAAAATGTGCAAGTATATCTAGACATTAGAGTGTATATATTAAATATATGAAAGTTTTATTTGTCAATTATACTCAAAGCTGGGATAAAACAAAAGCTGAACAGGAACAATCATATGTGAGGGATTATAGGAAAGTCATAGGCTCGCAAAAGACCTACAACCTCACCCAAGATACCCTGTAACAATTTTTTAAAAATCAAAACTAGTAACCCTGTAAACCACATTATAAGCTTCAAATCTGATGTCCACTTTTCAGCCAAAACAAAACAAAACAAAACAAAACAAACCATACAAGGCATAAAAACAAAGGGGTATGTCCCATTCAGAGGCAAAAGTAAATAACTCAGTGGAAATTGTTTCTGAGAAAGTTCAAATGGTAGACTTACTATACCAACATTTAAAATCTGATTGATGGCTGGAATGAGCCAGCTGGTAACGTGGTGGGTAAGGTAGCTGGATCACACATAGCCAACGATGCAGTTCAAGTTCCAGACCCAGTGGCTTAAAATACACACCAGGTGGATGTGTATGTGTGTCCAAAATATCTTGAGGAGAATGGAGGAGAAAGATTTATGTGTGGCCATCCTCCCTGGGGTGGAGGGAGTGGTTGCCATCTCTCACTTTCCCTTTCTGTCTTTCTGATGGCCACACATGCCATATAGCAAAACTCAAAAACAAAACAAAACACAAACACACACAAAAAAAAGTCATGGCAATTGTTTGAGGTAGTGAATATCTTTAGTACTGAATTCATGCATTGAAACACCACACTTTAACCTATACATGTTACATGTACAATATATGTACAACTATTATATGTCAATTTAAAAATTATTTTAAAATGTAGGGGTCAGACCATGGAATAGTGATTAAGGTAGCTGAATCTCACATGACCAACCACGTGGTTCAAGTCTTGGGCCAACTGGCTTGAGAAATCGGCTGAATGCTTTTGCTTGTGTCCAAAATTCAAAGAAAAGGGAGAGATGAAAGAAGAGATTGCAATGTGACCATTCCTTCTGTTAGGAGTTCTTAGTTTCTCTCTCTTTCTCTCTCTCTCTGGCAAGTACATGCTTGCTCTGGAAAAAATACTTTAAGTGAAGAAAACTTTGTGTTAAAGATGCTCAAATATTTAAAGGAACAAATAGACTAAATTGAGGGAAAAAAGAAAACAACAGTAACACCTGGAGCTGAAGAAGTTTATTAAATGAATGTTTTTTACTTGAGGCATTCAAAGCAGATTTGAACTGACAAAAGAATCAGAAAACTTAAAAAAATAGAACAATTAAAATTATTGAGTCTGAGTAAAAGACAGAGCCCTGGGGCTAGCAGATGGGTAGTGGTTATATGTCTGGACTCTGTTATGGCCAACCATGGTTCAGGTCCCAGTTCCAGTCACTTCAAAATCATGCCAGGCATGTGTGTATGTGTGCCAGAGATCCCCGAGAGGGGAAGGGATTGCCATGGTGCCATTCCCCCGTGAGGGGGTGATTCCTCACTTTATCTCTCTCTCTCTCTCTCTCTCTCTCTCTCTCTCTCTCTCTCTCTCTCTCTCGGGCAAGTGTGTATGACCTATGGCAAAGACCTCTGAAAAAGAAAAAGGAAAAAATAAAGAACAGAACCTTCAGGAACTGTGTACATCATCAAGAAGATGGAATATTGTGTGTGTCCAGAAGGAAAAGAACAGCAGAAAGGACAGAGCCATAACTTGAAGAAATAAATTCTGACAGGAAATCTTACATTTATGATGAAATTCATAAATATCCGAGAAACCCACTGAACTTTACTGAAACTTATCCCAAAGAACCTAAGTTTCTGAGACTCAGGTCCAAGGACATGTAGAGAAATGGAAACTCTTGAAAGCAGCAGAGAGAAGTAATTAGTCACATAGAAGGGATTCACATTAGCAACAATGGCGGCCAGGAATTTGTGAGTGTAAACAATCATGTGCTACAAAATGATGTTTTGATCAATGACAGAAAACATATACAACAGCAAGCAATAGGCTGTACCACATAACCTATGTGTGCAGGATACTGTATCATCTAGGTTTGTGTATACTCTTGGATATTTACACTGGGACAAGATTGCCTAACAATTGACTTTTTCAGATTGTATCCCCATTGTTAAGTGACACATGATTGTATATTCAGAATATATTGGAAAATCAAAGTAACCTAACCCATGTCATTGATTAATGTCACAAATTTTTTTGAGTGAGATTTTGCTCTCAGGCATATGTGCTCATCAGAGAGAGGCAGAGAGACAAAGTGAGACATCACTTCCTAAGAGGTATGGTTACACCTTGATCGCTTCTCTTCTATTCTCCTGTTAGATTTTGGGCATGAACGCACACACGTATGAGTTTTAAGCCACCAAGTCTGGGACGCAAACCATGGTCAATTACTTGGGAATTATACAATGTAACCATTATGCCATCTGTTGGTACCAATGTCACAAATCTTACTCTGTAGACAGTTTATGACCAATTTTTGTAGGGAAGTAAAGGGAAAGCACTGTCAGATCTTTGCATAATGAACCTTGTAAGTGGTACCATTCAGTAGCGTGCTAGAGTTTGTTTTTTACATTTAAATTTTTTTCCCAGAGGGCTTATTCTCTTTTCAGACACAGACACACACACACACACACACACACACAGAAGCAGAAAGAAAGTGAGACACCTCCCCACTGTAATTGCAGTGTGCAGGTCACATTGCTGTGTGACTGGTCACACCATGATTGGTCCAGGACTCAAACTGCATGATCAGCCATGTGGGATTTAGACTCCTTAACCAAAGTGCCACAAATTGGTCCAGTAATGTGTGCTTTCAAAGATAAGTACCTGATATATTCTATGGAATCATGGATAGCCATAAAATACTATGAGACATGCTTTTGATACTAAGTGGACAAACAGGAAAGATTTAATATTAAGTAATATAAGCCAGAGTATGAAAGGGAGTATATGCCCACATAACATATACCAAATATCTGCAATTTATAGCACAAACTCAAAAATAGGAAAGAGAAAAACAGGAAGAACTACTGTGGATGCTAGGAACAATGTGGGAAGAAGGTGGACAATGGGGCACAGGAGGAAGAGAATCAAGAACTAAAAATGGCAAAACATTTAATGGACTAAAAGATGGAAGATTATCTGTTGATGGTAACATGTAAGATAATGTTTCTGACTAGACTGTGCAGGTTGAAGCACAGAAAGACTCACAGTTTAACCACATCGTCTTATCCTTCAGATATTTAACAGCTTCAGTCCTCCTCTTTTCCTGCAAAGACACAGAGAGGCAAGCATACCTACAGAGCTTGTACTGCTGAATTTGCACATATCTCATGAGTATAGGCATTCCAGATGATGGGGCCTTCATAGGCAGACTTCTGTAGTCCCAGCCCCACTATGTAGTCATGTGGCAGCTTCAGTCCTCAGAGCTGCAAAATGGCACTGAATATTCTTACTCAACTTTCCATCTTTGTGAAAGGACATGTTTAACTCCCTTCTGTACTAATAACCACCACTTCACAATTTAATATGCAATAAATTCATGCCTGGAAAGCACATTTAGTATGCTGTGAAAATCTATTTAAATGTAAGAAGTGAAAAGATAAATAATAAGTGCCTTCAGACTCAAGAACTCACTAAGATTTAGGCAGGCCATGGTTTCCTGGGTGAGGATACGAATATGTGTATAGGATTTGGTAATGAGTTCAGTGAGCTAAGTCTCTCCTAAATTGGGTAAAATCCTTCAATACAAGATAGAAATCAACACATTCTTAAATAAGTAAAAACATTGAAGATGATTGAGTCTGAATAGCCATGATGGTATGTCTTGGGTAGGAAAATCCAAAATAAAATTGGACAGGTGGCTATACCTGGAGCAGAGATGTTAGGTGAGACCAACTAAAACACAGTAGTATTGAACAGCATTTTAAGTATGCTGAATCTCAAGTGGAAGAAGAAAGTTCAATTATTTGAACTCAGGTAGGAGCCAGAGGCCACTGAAGTCTCCCACAGTTTGGAGGAGGTAAGCAGTAAATTTCCAGCTTTTACCTGAAACTAGTGCTTCCTAATGACAGAAGAACACCAAAATGGACAAAAAACTTGTAGTTCATCTTGGGAAGCTGCAGAGCTCTGATGCTCCAGTAAGAATGCTGAAGTACCTTCTCTTTGCTAAACACAAGGCCTTCAAACACCCAAAAGTACCTTCTTTTCCCCTTCCCTGGACACCAAGAGAACCTCTATATACCTTTTTCCTTTTGTAGAACAACTTCTCTGAAGTTCCTTAAATATAAGAGAGTGGAATAATGGTAAGGGCAATGGACAAAGAGGAGGGTGATGGGGATCTCCACTCTCACAAAGTTGGAAAACACATGGTGTCCTCCTACGTGCATTCCAACCACAGAGCCTACAGGACAATGTGGATAGCTCCCAGTGGACCACAGACATGCCAGGGATGTGCAGGTTGAAGCACAGAAAGACTCACAGTTTAACCACATCGTCTTATCCTTCAGATATTTAACAGCTTCGGTCCTCCTCTTTTCCTGCAAAGACACAGAGAGGCAAGCATACCTACAGAGCTTGTACTGCTGAATTTGCACATATCTCATAAGGATAGGCATTCCAGATGATGGGGCCTTCATAGGCAGACTTCTGTAGTCCCAGCCCCACTATGTAGTCATGTGGCAGCTTCAGTCCTCAGAGCTGCAAAATGGCACTGAATATTCTTACTCAACTTTCCATCTTTGTGAAAGGACATGTTTAGCTCCCTTCTGTACTAATAACCACCACTTCACAAGCCTCCTGCAGAGATCTACTATAGCTCTGGAGGCAAAAAAGAGTAGATGACTACTGTTCTATCCAGAACTTGCACGTAAATGGCATTCTCAACTGGACTGGTGTAAAGTGTACTTAGGTGGAGTAAATTCAGCTTATAAGTGGAGTGATGTAGCATGAGTAAATGTATAAAATTATTTTTTTGAACTGCAAAAAAATTTAGCATTACAATTTTTATCAAAAAGTTTACAATAGACTTGGAAGTGAGGTTGAGACTACGGCAAAATTTACATGAGAACATGTTACAAAACCTGTATAAACCTCTCCAAAAAATATAAAAATAAAACTTGTATATTTTATTAAAAATGCAAATAGTCGGGTTATAGCAGTTATCATAACAGTTATGTCACTGGACTTCGATGTAGTCGACCATGGTTCAAGTCCTGGACCCAGTGGACTAAACTCACGCCAGGCGTATGTGCGTGCATGCCCAAGTTCCCAAGAGGAGAATGAAGGAGAAAGGATTGCGGTGTGGCCATTCCCACAGGGAGTGATTTCTTGCTTTGTGTCTCTGTCTCTGTCTATCTGGTGAGCACACGTGCCCTATAGCACAAACCTCTCCAAAAAATAAAAAGAAAGGAAGCACACACACACACACACACACACACACAGTCATAAATGTAAGATATTCTTAGCAAAATTGATATTAACTTAATGTAACCCGGAAAATAGGAAAGAGAAAAATGGAACAACTTGTGGTTTTCATTGAATAAATCAAATGTTAAAAACCACTAAAAAGAAAAAAGAATAACAGAATTACATAAGTAATTCTTTAACAAATTAACCATCCTCTACATCACAACTTTTTAACCAAAACCTTCATCTTTCCTATTTATGGCCTATTCAGGGGTCATTAATTATTTTCAGCTGATACTTTTACCCAGCTACCTCCTCTAGAAGAGAACTACACAGGGTCCAATATCTCAGAAAACCACCCTACAGGTTAGGAAGGCACTATTAGTTCAAAGGAATTGACCTCTGCTGTAGGAGAACACTAATACAGATTTTTGGGTGATAAAGAGATTGGGTGCTGGTCTAAAAATCCTTAGTGTCTCTGAAAGTAACCAAAATCTTCAATAAATAAAGGCCTGAGTGAAAACATAAAATATAATAAAACATTACCTCTATAAAATCTAACCCAGAAATTCGGTAGAAAAACATTCTATTAGATGCTTTAAAAAGTCAATGTAGCAACACCAGAAACATGGGAAATTAAAAACAATAAAAAAGAAAGAAAGAGCTTTCCTTTAAAGGAACATACTACATACACAAAAACACAGACAAAATGCAGGAAATAACAACAGTATTGGAAATGCATTATAGAATATCAACAGTAGCAAAACTTAATTACATATAAGAGAACACAAACAGTTTTCAGATATGAGAAAGACAATTTAAGATACAGAAAAGAGATGTGGTACATAATCTCTTTTTTTTAGAGAGATGTTTGCTATAGGGCATATTCTCTTTCTGGAGAGACAGAGAGAAAGAGAGAAAGATAAACCAAAAAATTGCCCTCTTGGAGAAATGATCATCCCTCAGTCCCTTCTCCATTCCTCTCAGGATTTTGGACATAAACACATACACACCCAGTATTAGTTTCAAGCCACCAAGTCTGTGACTTGAACCACAGTCAGACACATGGAAGTCCAACACATAAACCTTAAAGCCCCCTTTTGGCCCCTAAGAGAGAGATGTTTTTTTTTTTTAAACCATCAAAATGAAATACTGTGTATAAATAACATAATACTGGAAATTAAATTTCTGTAGAGACCATCAACATCAGGTTACCATGCACATGAAAGAAATTCTGAGTTTGATCATACAGCTTTGAAGTGGTCCAAATCTTCTAAATGAAAAAATAACTATTAAAAATGAAGAGAACTGGGGTCACCAGTGGTGGTTAAAGCACTGGATTGCCACATGGCTGACTACAATTCAGGTCTAGGACTTGATGCTTGTAAATCACACAGGGTACATGTGTGTATGCTCCAAATCTATAACACAATAAAGGCAGAAGACCTTTCATGGAAACAATTTAAGCACTTAAAGAATGGGAAAATATATTGAAAGTGTTAAGGGAAAAAACAATTTCTATGAAGAATTGTGTTCCTGGTAAATTATCCTTCATATGGGAAGGAAAGATAAGAACATTCTCAGATAAACAAAACCTGAAAGAATTTAATTTTTTTCATTAAATCACTGCGTATAACTACAGCATACCAAATGAATTTTCTCATCATTAATACATTGTATATTAGCTCAATCGAAGATATTACTGGACATAATAATCAACAGATAATTTTCCATTTTTATCAACAGATAATGTTCTCTTTTTTTTGTTTCTTAAATGGTTTGCTTTTTTCTTTTCCCTTTAATTCCCTCCCTTTCACCTCTTCCCATTTTCCACTGTTCTCTTGCACTATCTGTAATATTACCATTGTTTTCCATGCTTTCATATCTTCCTGTCTTTCACTTTCTGCCACAGAGTGCCAATATTGGGTATATATTAAGGGGGCAATGCAAATTAGTACTGCCACCATGGAGAACAATATAAAAATCCCTCAGAGAACTGCAAATTGAACTATTATATGATTCATCAATTTCACTCCTGGGTATCTACACAAGGAATAGGAAAACACCCTCATTTGGAAAAACTCCTTGAAATTTTAATAGAGAATTCATAGAATTTACAGATCACTTTGGTCAGGATCAGACTTTTAGCTATGTTAAAGATAAGGTCTGTCGTAGCCTAATAGCATATCGGTAACTTCATATTTTTCTATTGTCAATCTTAGTGTCTTGTCTTTATCTGTAGTTTTGGTCAATCTGTCAATAATGTGTCTTGAAGAAGATCTCCTTGGGTTGATTCTATTTGTGGTTCTTTTTATTTCTTGGGACTGGATTTTTTTTTTTGGAGAGGTTTTTTGCTATAGGGCGCGTGCGCTCGCCGGACAGACAGAGAGAGACAGAGAGACAGAAAGCGAGAAATCACCCCCCAGGGGGGATGGTCACTCCGCAATCCCTTCTCCTCCATTCTCCTCTCGGGATCTTGGGCACGCACGCACACGCGCCCGGCGTGAGTTGTAAGCCACCGGGTCCGAGACGCGAACCGCGGTCGACTACGTGGGAGTCCAGCAACATAGCCATTACGCTAACTGCCGGTTCCCTTGGGACTGGATTTTTGAATGCCTCTCTAGGTTTGGAAAATTTTCTTCCAGGATTTCATGGAATAGATGATCAAAGCCCTTATTATTCTCTTGATCTTATGGGATACCCATTATACAGATGCTTGGGGCCTTAATGGCAGATAGTATTGCTAATATATTATTCTCATTTTGTGTGGCTATTTTATCAGTGTTTATAGTGGATTTCTTAGCCCAGTGATTTTTCTTTTCTACATGTGAGATTCGATCTTCTATATGATCTAGTCTGGTTATAATACTTTCAAGGGGCGCTTTGATTTCCTATAATTAGCATTTTTTTATTTGGGTGTATTAAAGCTAAAATGGCTTTTTTAATTGAAAAACAAACATGAAAAAATACCTATTTAATGAATGGAGTAGAGTATACAGCATCAGCTAGGTGCTACTTTAAAATATATTCACTCTACTCAGAATTTCATGCCGAAAGTCAGACATGTGTTCACAGATATGTATATATCTGCTGAACTTACTATTGAAAGTAGTTAGGTTGATTAAGATATTTTGTGAATCAACAAAATGTGGGGTGAAAAAAGGAAAGGAAAGCTACTGTAGATACCAGAGACAGTGTGGAAAGACGGTGGGAAATGGCCTAGGGTGAGAAATGGGGATATTCCTATCTATCTACACACACATATATGTATGAAAAAAGAAATGGAAAATCATTTGTTGATAATATGTATGATTAAGCCACTATACAGTATATTCTTGATGGGAAATCACATTTTGTATGCTGTGATGATGATGCTCAATGAATGAATATGAAATAAATAAATTTTAAAAAAGGAAAGATTCTACACTATGACCAAATAGGCTTCATCTCAGGAATGTATATATTGGTTCAACATATGCAAAACAATGAATATAATACACCACAGAGGGAAGTATAAAAATCATATGATATTAACTGAGACAGAAAAAAAATATTTGGTAAAACACAGTACTTTATGATTGAATCTGTCAATATATTAGGTGTAAAAAGTACATTTATTCTTTTTTAATTTAATTTTTGTGTACATCTCTACAGGATACAAAATGTTTTCCCAACATGAATACATTGTACACTGCATATTAGTCAAATCAAAGACACATTATCCTCAACAGATAGTTTTTCATCTTTGTGTTAAATGTGTTACTTCTTTTCTCCCTTGTTTCTCTCCCTCTCACCTCCTCCATTGCCAACCCTCCTTCCACGCTACCTCTAGTGTCCACAGTTGCTCTCCATACTTTTACACTCTAACATCATAATGGCAGTATATGAAAAACTCACAGCAGTGGGGGAAAGTAGGAATCTCTTTCTCTCAAAACTACAATAAGATGAGAAGGTCTACTTTTTCCATTTCTATTCAGAATAACACCTGGAGTCATTGTCTTATCAGTCAAGAAGTGAAATAAAGAACTTTAAAACTGGAAAGAAAGAAATTATATTGTCTCTGTTTTCAAATAACATAATTATATACATAAAATTTAATAAAAACTAGGTTTAGCAGATGACATAGTTGTTAAGGTGCTGGCCCTCTACATCGTTGACCATGGTTCAAGTTCTGGGCCTGCTGGTTTGTAATCCACATCAGGTGGGTCATTTGTTTCGAGAGGAGAATGGAGGAGAAGATGTTGCAGCATAGGGGAGTGATTTCTCACTTTATCTCTCTCTGTCTCTCTGGCAAGTGCAAAAACTCTCAAAAAAGGAAGGGAGGAGGGAGGGGAAGGAGGGGAAAGAAAGGAGGTCAGGAAGGAGGGAGGGATGGAAGGAGAAAAGAAGGGAAAAAAGAGGGAGAGAGGCTCTACCAGAAAAGTTTAAAAGTATAAATCTAGTATAGTTTCAGGATGCATAATCAACATACAAAAACCTATACACATGAAAAATTCAATTCTACTTATAATACCACACAAGTCTGTGAACAAATCCAAGCAATATAGTAAAATATCTTTATTATGAATATTATTTTCATCTTTTTTTGAATAAAGGTTTCAAAGGGACCAACAGGTGGCAAGGTGATTAAGGCATTGGATTCTCACATGACTGACTATGGTTTGAGTCCTGGACCTGGCAACTTGAAAATCACTCAGGCATGTGTGATTTTCCCAAAATACTAGGAGAAGGATTGCCTCGTGGATGACACTCCTATCACTCATCTCAGCCTTCCCTCTCTCTGTCTCACAGGCCAACACACCTACTCTTCAGTAATTAATACTAAAAATAAAAATAAAAAATTAATTAAGATATTTTTGTCATGGAATTAAGAAACTGGAAGACACTGACACAAAGAAGAAAGACATCTCTCAGCTTTAACATAGCTAAAGGGTTGATCCTGTCCAAACTGGCCTATAAACTCCACTTATTCTCTATTAAAATGTTGAAGAGTTTGTCCAAATGTGCGATTTTCTATCCTTTGGATAGATACTCAGGAGTGAAATTGCTGAATTATATAGTAGTTCAATTTGTAGGTCTTTGGGGATCCTTCATATTGTTCTCCATGATGGCACTCTGTGGCAGAAACTGAGACAGGAAGATATAAAAATATGGAAAGCAATGGTGATACTAGAGACAGTGCAGGAGAATTGTGGAAAATGGGGAAAGGTGAAAGAGAGGGAATCAAGGAGAAAAAAAAAAAGCAAAACATTGAAGAAACACAAAAGTGGAAAATTTTATCTGTTGTTAAGCATATGTCTGGTGGGAACCAGCAGTTAGCGTAATGGCTATGTTGCTGGACTTCCACATAGTCGACCACAGTTCGCGTCCCGGACCCGGTGGCTTAAAACTCACGCTGGGCGCGTGTGCATGCTTGCCCAAGATCCCAAAAGGAGAATGAAGGAGAAGGGATTGTGGCGTGACCATCCCCGCAGGGGGTGATTTCTCGCTTTCTGTCTCTATGTCTCTCTCTGTCTGTCTGGCGAGCGCACGCGCCCTGTAGTGAAAAAACCGCTCCAAAAAAAAAAAAAAAAAAGGAATATGTCTAGTAATATATTTAACTGAATCAATATACAACGTATTTATAATGAGAAAATTTATTTGGTATGTTGTAATGATGCACAGTGATTGAACATGAAAAATAAATATATACTATACAAGTTGAAGTTATCTTACCACCTGACTAACATATACAAAATCATAATTAGAAAAAAACTGCATGGTACTAACATAAAAACAGTCACATAGGCCAACAAAATATAGTAGAAAATCCAGAATTAAATCTAGTCACACATAACCAGTGTTGTTTGTTTGTTTGTTTGTTTGTTTGTATTTGAGGGTACAAGAAAATTCAGAAGAGAAAAGATAGTCTTTTCTACAAGTGGTTCTAGGAAGACTGGACATCCCAGTATAAATTAGGGGGTCAGAAAAGTTTTGATTTATTTTTGCATGAAAAAATATGTTATTGCTATTCTGACATCTCAATAACACATCTACACATGAAACATAATTAATTGCTCATTGATGTTGTTATTCATGAGGCTTTAGGTTAACAATAGGCTATTAGTAGTGTTATGGTTTCCTGGCACCAGCAGATGGCATAGTAGTTATGTTGTTGGACTTATTTTTATCAATATCTAGATCTAGATAATGATAATGTTATAAATTATCATTTGGGACAGTTTTTGACTTATAATCAAGTTTGTCTGATTAAATATTTGGATACATTTTTTTATCCTTTCACCTTTAGCTTGCATGTGCTTTAAGATATAACATGAGTGTTTTGGAGATAATATATAGATAGATTGTGTGTGTGTGTGTGTGTGTGTGTGTGTGTGTGCATGCATACATGTGTGATCTGTTAAGCTTATATTTCTCAACTCAACAGGCACTTTTAAGCTGATTATTTTAGAAATAAGATACTTGTGGGACACAGATAAGGTTTATTATGTGCTGATGAGGATGTATATAATAGTCCCAACTAGGCTGGAGTGAGGTGCAAATCATGCTGGGTAAAGTCTCTTCACGGTAAAGTCTCTTCACAGTCTAAATGATGTATGGTGATTGAATGTACAAATAATAATTAATAAAATAAAATAATTGTTAGACAGTTTGTAGATTTCTTTTTCTATATAAAGCTAATTAATATAGACCAGACATTTGTTTCACATGCTGTATTTCTGGTTTTTTTGTTTTTGTTTTTGTTTTTCCCCTGTAAGCTTTTGTTAAAATATGGTCATTTGACCTCAAACTTTAAAACTTCAGGTGGAAAACACTAGGGAAACATTGGGACACATTTGTGTAAGCAAGGAATTCTTAAGTAAGACTCCCAAAGCACAAACAATAATCCCTAAAACAGACAAGTGGGATTATATCAGATGAAGTTTCTGCACAGCAAAGAACACATTAGTTGATATGAATCAACAATCCGCAGAATGGGAGAAAAATTATGTAAACTGTCTCAGATAGGGGACTGATAACCAGAATACAAAGAAAATTCAAGCAGCTTCACTGAAAAAAACATGATTAACCCAATTTAAAAAGTGGAAAAATTAGCTAAACAAAAATATCTCCAAGGAAGACATACAAACAGCTAAAAGTCATATGGCAGAGTACTCAACATCACTTCTCATAATGCAGATGTAGATTAAAATCACAATTAGATGATACTAAACCCCTGTCAGAATGATGAATACTAAAAATACAATAATGATCATTGTTAGCAGGGTGTGGTGAAGGGGAAATTTCCTACACTGTTGGGGGAGAATGTAAATTGGTCCAGCCACTGTGGAAAACAATACAGAGGTTCCTCAAAGATCTACAAATATGATCACCATATGATCCAGAAATCCCTCTTCTGGTTATCTACCCAAAGGACAAGAGAATGCTCAATTGAAAAAGTGCTTGAACATCAGTGTGTATTGTGGCATTATTTATGATTGCTAAGACATGGAACCAATCCAAATGTCCATAAAAAGTGAATGGATAGAAATGTATGACACATATACTCTATGGAATACTATTCATCCTAAAAACAAACAAACAAACAAAAAACAAAAAACGAAAAACAAAACGAAAAACAAAAACAAAAATCAAGATGCTAGCATTTGATAGAAAGCAGGTGAACATGGAAGTTCTACTGCTGAGTGAAGAAAGCCAGCCTTTGAAAGAAAGATATTGCATGTTTCCAGGGAATATATATTGACTATCCACACTCTCTGGTAGAGATTGAAATATTGGAAGGCATAAAAGCAATGAAAATAGTTATGTACTCTGAAGACAGTGCAGAGAGGGGGGAGAAGGGAAGAGTATATAAAAGGAAATCAGGGAGAAAAAATAGAGAGGCGTGACTTTGTTGGACACATACATGGTTTACTACCTGTTAATGATAACTTACAGAGATTTGGGGGTGAGTTTTTGCTATAGGGCACGTGCACTCACCAGAAAGAGGGACACACAGAAAGCAAGAAATCACCCCCTCGGCGGGGATGGCCCCGCCAGAATTTCTTCTCTATTGTCCTCTCAGGATTTTGGGCATGCACACACACGCGGTGTGAGTCTAAGCCACTGTATCTGAGACTGGAACCACGGTTGACTATGTGGGAGTCCAGCGACATGACATTATGCCATCTGGTCCCAGATGTACTTTAGATTTGTACTTGCAATTTCTAAGTAGTCTAACCTTGTTCTTTTTCTTTATTTTTCTCCTTTTTCTCTCTTAAGGGTTTTCTATAGGGCATATATATTCATCAGAGAGGGAGAGACAGAAAGACAAAGAGAGTGGGAAAGAGAGCAATCACTCTCCAGGTGAAATGGCCAAACCACAATCCCTTCTCTTCCATTCTTCTGGGATTTGGAGCACACATACACACATTCTCGGCATGATTCTCAAGCCATTTAGTCAAGGACACGAAACAGTAAATCTCTGTATCTGTATCTATCTATATCTATCTATATATCTATCTATATCTATATCTATATCTATATCTATATCTATATCTATATCTGTATCTATCCATATCTATCGATCTATCTATCTCTATCTAAATAAATAAATAAGTAAATATATAAAAATATATGTGTGAATATGTATAAATATAAGTATACATATAAATACATATATATATATATGTATACTGTGTGTGTGTGTATGTATATATGTGTATACATATATACTTCAAATGTTTGGCAGCTATGCCATGCCAAAAGTAGGCAGTGGGGAAAAGTTCAGTTTGTTCAATCACAGATATAAGAAAAACTTATTATTCGCATACCGAATGATGATCTTTTATAGCATAAACAAACACTGTGGTGTGTTAAAGACCTAAAACCAAAACCATAAAACTTGCAGAAGAAAATATAGGCGTCAAGGTTCATGACTTTTTATTTGGTATTGATTTCTAGATATGGTAGCACAAGCACAGGCAGTGAAGAAGTATATAAATAGGGGCTAAATCAAATTTAAACATTTCTGTGAATGAGAAGAACACTATTCAGAACACTGAAAAATAAAAAGAACATAATGGAACACAGTCACTATGTGTAGTTATATATGTGTTGGATCCTAATACTCAAAATATATAAGAAATTTCTGCAATTAGATACATTTTAAAATTTAATATTTTTAAATTTTTATTTTTTTCATTTTATTTTTTATACATTCAGTCACATTATTTATCTTACAGAGTGAACATTTCAATATGTGAACATTTCTCTCCAGTTGATCAAAATATCTTCAGATAACACCACACCTCCCCATCCTGTCAATGCTCTGCCTCTATAGCCCTCCTCCAAATGTGCTTCCCCAGGCCCCACTCCTCCACACACACCACAGCTCATATTCACGACCATCTCTTGTGTTTGTACATCCTTTACTCAATCAGTTTCAGTCATAGAGTGCAGACACTCGGTATTTTTATTAAAAAATTGGCAGAGTATTTTAACAGAAGATACACAAATTGTCAGATATATTGACAAAGTATGAAAACTATTGAAAGTATATGAGAAGCATTGATAAAGTGCTTAGCATCATTAACCATCAGGAAAATCAAAACAATAATAAGATTTTTAGATGTGCATATTAGGATAACTAATTTTAATCAAAACAACAGAAAACAGTGTTGATGAGGATGTGAAGAACTTAGAATTCTTACATACTAGCAGTAGCTGTCATATAATGTACAGCTACTATAGAAAACAGTATGATGGTTCCTTAAAACATTATAAGTAAAATTACCTTGTGAGAGGCTAGTAAGTGACATGGTGATAGAAAGCTCTGGACTCCCACATGGCCAGCTGAGGTTTGAGTCCAGGACCTCTTGGCTTATTCTCTCTGTGTCACTCTCTGGTCAAATTTAAAAAAATGATGTTAAATAAAGTAATTACTAAAAAAAAAAAACTACCTGTGACCCTCTTGTCAGTCTCACTTTTTATTAACATACCCAAAATAATTGAAAGAAGGTAACCAACCAAGAAGTAAAAACTAGTGATGTATAACCCAGTGAAATAAATGTCCAGTCAAATAAATCTATACTAAATAACCTTAGAGAACAAAGAGATCTATAAATTCTCTAACAGATACTTTAAAATAATCATCTTAATAATGTCTATTGAGTCTGTTCTTCAGACGAACAAATAAACAGATTTGACTTAAAACTATATGGTTGTCAGAAAAGTCATGAAATGAAAGTATCTGTCCTATTTTTTTTGTGCTAAATGTGTCATTACTTTTCCAACAACCCAATATAAAGGAATATTTTTAAGTCTTTCAAAGGAATTCTGACATATGCTATAATATGAACGAACTTTGAAGACATTATGTTAAGTAAAGCCAACCAATCATAAAAAGATATATTACATGTTTCCACTCATATGAGTGGAAAGTCTGAGCGAAGTCTAAATCATGTGAGTGGTATCTGTGGTGTTATAATACTGTGCCGCTCAAGAAAAGCTAGTCCCCACATGGTGACTAGAGATTAAGTTCCCAGCTCAGTCACTCCAAAACCTTCAGGTGTGCACAAGTGCACGAGATCTGATGGACTAGAGGTCTGGAGGAATGGGGTGGCAGTATGATGAGGCCATGTACAAGTTACTAATGTTTCTTGTCTCTCTTCATTTCTGTTTTATGTGCACACATATGCTCTATCACAAATTAAAAAAATCTGAAACAGAAAGTAAAAATATTAATCACCAGGGGTTGGCAGGAGAGGGTGATGGCTTTATTATTTAGTGGTACATACTCATACTCATACTTTAAAATTTTATGAATAGATGACGATGATAGTATGCACAATGGATCCAGCAGGTGGTGCAGTACTTAAGACTGTGGACCCCCACATGACTGGCTATGATTTGAGTCCCAGACCTGTTGGCATGAAAACCATGGCAGGCGCATGTAGATGTGTGCCCAAATTCCCATTAGGATGGAACAGAAGGGATTGCAGCATGGTCATCCTTCCTGGAGATTGATTTCTCACTTTCCCTCTCAGTACCTTTCTCCCTGTATCTTGATTGTGCACACACCCTATAGCAAAATAAAGAAAAAAGATCAGTTGTACAGTAATGTGATGTAATTAATGAGTGAACCAAACATTCAAACACCATTAAAAATGGTTAATACAGTATATATTATATATTATATTATTATTATATTATATTATTGGTTAATACAGTAAATTTATATTACCTACACTATACTACAACTTAAGATACAAAAGGTAGCAAAATCAGTAACATGTTCCTATCAGCCTCTTATCACATGTTACTTCTTAAAACTGTTCTTAACCATACTCTGATTTATTAGAACAATTTTTCAAAAGATCCAGAGATTCTAACTCTAGTTAATTTTGTTGGATTGATTATATTTATAGGTCAATGGTGTGTACATGTGTATGTGTATTTGTATGTGTATGTGTATGTCTTCCTGGGAACTACTTCATTGTGTTTTAATGTCAGGCTTGAACTAGTTTTATTAACCTTTTCCTTCTTTATCTCTCAGTATGTTTTTTTTCTCCCCCAAACCAGTGACTAAGCTAGTTCTCAAAGTCAAGAAAATATGGAGGTAGAATAATGTAACATTACTTTAATTACTTTTTTCTCTCAATCTGCGTAAGTTTCCACTATGGTCCAACAGAAGAAATATTCCTGCGTTGGGAGGCTGTGCAGGCCCCACAGTCTTTATCCACACCGTTTGCCTCGTCTTACAGTAAACCCAAACTTATTTTCACTGTCTCTTACCATCTATTTTGGAGCTTCTCTTGGACATTTGAAGGCCCTTTGGAACCCCCCTTTCTATTCCTAATTTATGTGTGTGTACGTGCACGCTTATCTTCCCCTCAATTTTTGAGTGGAATTAGGCTACTTGAAATCTTGCTAAGTGCTATAATTCTCCCATATTTAAAAGCCCCTAAAACATGTGAATCATGAATAATAAGTAGTGTTGTCTTACAAGGCTTTTCATGCTTCATCTATTAAATCACTATTATTTTTTAGAAAAATTTTTGCTATAGGGCACTTGCACCCATCAGAAAAAGAAAGACAAAGAGAGAGAAAGCAAGAAATCACCCCCCAGGGAGGATGGCAATGCCATAGTCTCTTCTCCATCTCCTCTCGGGATTTTGGGCATGCATGCACACAAGCCTCAGCATGAGTTTGAAGACATCAGGTCTGAGTCTTGCATCACATTTGACCATGTGGAGTTCAGCAATACAGCAATATACCATTACATCATCTGCTGGTTCTTCAAATCATTATATATATAATGTGTGTGTGTATTCTTATATGTTGGCCTACAAGTCTTCCCTCCCTATTCACATATCCACCATTTCCTTGACTTCAGTTTTTGGTCAGAGACCTAGGTGTAAGCTTGCGTATCTTCCTGGGTATATGAATATGGTGGCTCTTAGTAAGCTGGGAATTAATTTTTCTGTTAGTAATAAAAATAAATAACTAAGATGTATTTTTTTTCTTCCACATATTCCCTCAGGATGGGACTGTGGGCAGAGTATAATTCTTTACTGGACATGACTGTAAAAATTTTGTATATGCATAAGAATTCACTCTGGTGACACTAGTTCTGCACCCAAGGTTGATTACTAATCTCTGAAAGGTCCTGGAAGTCAGGTTTCCAGAACAAACTTAATCATTTATCTGTACACTCAGATCAATTTTCAAAATGGAATGGGCATACTTTTAAACCAGGTTACAACTGTTTCTTATATGGACTTCCATATGGTGAGTACTTTATTTTAATGCAAGTTATCTTTATATAGTTTGTCAAAATTGAAATTCTTTAAAAGATTTTACTTTTTTCTATGTTCCTTCTTAGGCTTTGGCTAGAGAAAGATTTATATTTAAGAATTAGGTCAAATATATATATATATATAAAATATTATATATATATTATATATTTAAATATTTATAAATATTTTAAAATATTATATATATATTTGACCTAATAATATTATATATATATTTATAATATATTTTATAAAATAATTAATACTATAATTATTAAATATTAAATAATATAATTTATATATTTATATTTGAGATATATATTCGACCTAATATATATATTATATATATATATATTCGACCTGATATTTGACTATTCATATATATATATATATATATATATATATAAATATATATACACACACACACACACACATACACATGTATACATATATATATATACACACACACACATACATACATACACTCATGTATATGGTATGAACTCAGGTGTGTGCTATTCCTTTCTGGGCCCAGTATTACTGCTGCGAAGTCCTCAGCCAGTTCCCTTCTTCTTCCAGACCACAAAAGCTAGAGGAAGATAGAGTTTTCTCAAGCATCGCCATCTCAGGCTTGCGCTGTCCTTTGCGGGCCCAGCATCACTACAGTGAAGCCCTCTGCCAGCCCCCCATTCTTCCATACTATAGAAGTTAGAAAAGACAGATCAAGCACTATGTAGTCAAACATATGAAAACTGTGAGGCTCAGAGAAATCTCCATTCCCCCACTGTACCTGTTGCAAAAGGAGAGAAACTACTCTTAATAAATCTGATTTCAAATCTCCACCTGTAGTTACCATGTTGAAAAACAGAGTAGAAGGAAGAATTTAGCCCAGAAATATATCCCAGTTAAGAGAAACAAAGGAGTTCAGTTACAGAAACCTTCTTTAAAAGTTAGCCCAAAATGGCTGCAGTAAGAAATGACTAAAAATCAGAAAAAAGCTTCAAGGATGAGAAAACCAAGAATTATGTCTCCAAAAAGAGAACACAGTAACTTGTCTCCAAGTGCAGAGGAGTTACAATATCTTTCTTAAATGTCAGAAAAAAGAGTTTAGACTACTTATGGCAACAAAACTTTTTGAAGTGCAAGAGAAAAGAGTTTTTGAACTGTAGGAGATGAGGAAGTCCTTCTAAGATATGAAAGAAAAATTAGACTCCATAAAAAAGATTCAGATAGGGCTGATAGCAATAAAAGCTGCAATACAGGAAATCAAAAGTTCCCTTGAATGTATTAAAAGCAGATTAAATCATGCAGAAGATCAAATCTCAGAGGAAGAAAACAAAATTTCTGACCTAGAAAAAAATCATCAAAAGACTGAAAAAAAAAAGCTAAAAAAAGTGAAAACTACTTGATAACTTTAAATGCCCTAATATCTCAATAATGGTATCCTGGAAGGTGAAGAAACTAATAAGGACATTGGTAACCTATTCCATGAAATCCTGGAAGAAAACTTTGCAAGTTTAGAAAAGCACTAAAACATTTATACCTAAGAAATACAAAAAAAAACAAAAAACAAAACAAAAAAAAACCTCAAATACAATATACCCGAGAAGACCCTTTTCACAAAACATCATCGCAAGGTTGGCCAAAACTACCTACAAAGACAAGATACTAAAACTGGCAAGAGAGATACATCCAGTTATTTATAAAGATTATCTCATGAAGCCAATGCTGGACCTCCCATCAGAAACAATACAAGCAAGGAGAGAATGGGGAAATATATTAAATGTTAAAGGAAAAATGGGTTCAAGCAAGATTAGTATAACCTTCATGTGGGAAGGAAAGATAAAAACACTCTAAGATAAACAAAACCTGATCAGCTTTTTGAAAATAATGATTTATTTAATTTTATTTATTCATCATTTATTTTAATTTGACCAGAGAGAGATACACAAAGCGAGAGAGAGGGAAAGTGAGAATGCAACCCACCAGGTCCAGTATTCGAACCGTTGTTGGCTTGTGGGAGTGTCCAGCACCTTAACCACCACGCCACCTGCTGATCCCAAAGTACTGAAGGGAGTACTATGGTTAAATTATCCAAATTACAGACATAGACTAACTAAATGGATAAAAACACAGGAACCCTCCATCTGCTGCCTATAAGAAACCTATCTCATAAATAGATATAGACTTGTATAGATGGAAATTGAGGATTAGAAAGAAGATATTCCATGCATGAGGGAAACAAAGAAGAACAGGAATCATGATACTGATTTCAGAAAAAATAGACTTTAAGACTAAAACTGTAAGAGACAAGGGCATTTTATAATAGTAAAAGGGCTTAATTAAGAAGCTATTTTAAATATATCAGAAAAAATACAAACAAGGAGAGAATGGGGAAATACATTCAATGTTAATATAAATATATTCATATGTACGCATATGTTTGTATACATATATGTATATGTGTGTGTGTACACACATATACACAGACATATATATATATGTACATATATATATATATATAATACACACACACATATGAATGTGTGTGTGTGTGTGTGTGTATATATATATATATATATTTGCACCCAATTCCAAAGCTTCGACATTTATGAAAGAAAGACTGCTAGATCTAAAGGAGAGATAGACTACACTTATTGTTGGGGGTCTGAACACCCCATTACCTCCTTAGAACAAAAAGACAAAAATTAAGCAAAGAAATTCAGGACGTATATATTACCATAAATCAGATGTACTTAACAGACATGTATATAACTTTCACCCAAAACCCAAAAAATATACATTTACCCACCCATGCATTGTACCTTCTCGAAGACTGACCACATGATAGGCTACAAACCAGCCTTTACAGATTCAGAGGAAGAGACATTATATCGAATGTCTTCCCTGAACATGGTGGCATTTAACTTGGTATCAATTACTCAAAAATACACAAATACATGGAAATGAAATAACCTAATCCTGAATGTCATTATGATTATCAAAGAGATTAAGGATGAAATTAAAAGATTCATAGAAACAAATGAAAATGAATACATGAGTTTCCATAAACTATGGGAGACAATGAAAGCAATCATAGAAGGGAGTTCAAAGCAATTGCAGTGTATTAAAAATAATGGAAAGATGACAAATAGACCACTTTGCATCATGCCTCAGGGAATAGAAAAATGACAAAAAGATCCCAAAAAAATGCCAGCAGAAAAGAAATAATAAATATTTGAGCAGAAAAAAAGTGACATAGAAAATAAACAAACTATACAGAAATGAAAACAAAAGCTGGTTCTTTGAAAGGATAAAAAGGATTGACACACTATTAGCTAGATAGATAAAGAAAGAGATAGGAACCAGATAACTTAAGTTTGCAATGAAATGAGCACTATTACGATATGACACAAAAGGAATACTACAGACCAGTATCCCTGATGAATATAGATGCCAAACTTTGAAGTGAGATATTAGCAAATTGTATACAAAAACATATAAGAGAGATTATTCAACATGACTATGTAGGCTTTATTCCAGGGATCCAAGGGTGATTCAACATACATGAAAAGCATAAATGTAATACACCATATTAACAAAGAAAGATAAAAACTGTGTGATTATTTCAATCAATACAGAAAAGAGATTGGACAAAATACAAAATCCCTTCATGTTTAAGACTCTGAGCAAAATTGGCATAGTAGGATTTCTCAGCATAGTAAAAGTTATCTGTGGAAAACCTATAGCTACCAATATACTGGATGAGGAAAGGCTGAAAGCTTTTCCATTAAAGACAAGGTTGCATATACTCTCTACTTTCAATATAGTGCTAGAAGCCCTAGCTAATGAAATAAGACAAGAGAATGAAATAAAAAGCATTTCCACAGGGAGAGTAGTATTCTAATGATCTCTGCACATGACATGATTGTATACATAGAGATCCAAAGCTATTCACAAAACAAACTTCTCAAAGTAATAAATGAATACATTAAGTGGCAAGATAAAAAAATCAGCTTACAAAAATCTATAGCATTCTATATACAACCAACAAGCAGAGGTAAAGTTGAAGAAAGTAATATAATTTCCCATAGACACAAAAATTCATAACATACCAAGAAAGTCAAAGACTCCTACAAGAAAAACTATGAAAACTTTAAAAAATAAAATAACTCAGGAAACTGGAAGAACACACCAGTCCTGTATTGGAAGAATTAATATAATCTAAATGGCAGTTCTACCCAAAGTTATATTTTTAACGTAATCCTTAAAATTTTACAATCGGCATTCTTCACAGATTTAGAAAAGACCATAGTAGAATTTGTCTGGAATCATAAAAGATTCAGTAAGCCAAAGGATTCCTACACAGGAAAGAAGGAGTGGGATCTCTTGACTCCCAAATTTATTACAAAGCTGTGATAATCAAAACTACATGGTTTTGGCACAAAATACAGGTAGACACGTGGAACAGAATAGAGACTCTGGAAATGAACTCCAAAATATGCAGTCAACTGATATTTTTTTTTTGAGAAGTTTTTGCTATAGGGCATGTGCGCTCACCAGAAAGAGAGAGACAGAGAGAAAGTGAGAAATCACCCCCCGGGGGAATGGCCACACCGAAACCCCTTCTCCTCCATTCTCCTCTCTGGATCTTGGGCACATGCACACACGCACCCAGCGGGAGATTAAACCATCGGGTCCGGGACTCTGACCGTAGTCGCCTATGTGGCAGTTCCGTGACATAGCCATTACGCTAACTGCTGATCCCAACAGTCGACTGATTTTTGACAAAGGGTAATAGTCAATCCAGTGGGGAAGGGAAATCCTCTTTAGCATATGGTTTTAGAGAAACTGCAAAAAGATTAATCTAAATCCCTACCTCTTGCCAGTAATAAAAATCAAAGAGCTGAACCTAAGACCTCAAATTTTAAAACTACTGATAGGAAACACTGAGGAAACTCTGGGAGACATTCAGGCAGGCAAAGACTTCTTAAATAATACCCCAAAGCACAGGCAATAAAATCCCAAAAATTAACAAGTGGGATTGCATCAGACTAAGAAGTTTCTGCATAGCATAGGACACAGTAACTAGTGTGAATACACAACACTCTGGATGGGAGAATATTATGCCCCAGATAAGGGACAGATAAAAGAATACAAGGGAACTCATACAATTTACCCAGAAAAAAAATTAATCCAATGAAAAGATGGGAAAAGGAGCTAAATAGATAGTCCTCTAGTAAAGACATTCAAATAGCTTAGAAAGCATATGAAATAATGCTCAACTTCCCTCATCATAAAGGAGATGCAGATTGAAACTACAATGAGATACCGTCTAACCCCAGTCAGAATGGTGAAGATTTAAAAAAAAGAAAAAGTAAGTAGTGGTCAGGAAAACCAATGAATGAACAGGGAACTCTCATAGATTGTTGGTGGGAATGTGAATTTGTCCAGTCACTGTGAAGAACACTATGAAGATTTCTCAAAGACCTACAAATAAAAGTATCATGTGATCTAGCAGTTTCACAGAGGAGCATATAGCCAAAGATTAGGAAAATGCTCTGTTGGAAAAGTGCTTGTATATCTATGTTTATTGAGACACTGTTTGTGATTGTTAAAATATGGAACTAACCCGAATATCATGAACAGATGCAAGAATTGTAAAAGTGTGGTACATATACTCCCCGGAAAGCTATTAAGCCTCAGAAAAATGAAGATTATTACATTTGCCATAATGCATGGCTATGGAAGATTCATTGCTGAGTGAAAGGAATCTGGCTGTGAAAGAGATATTAAATGTCTCCACCTAACATACACTGTCTGCACTCTATGATAGAAACTGAAAGATTGTAGAACATAAAAGCAGTTATGAAAATAGTCATGGACACTGGAGACAGTTGGGAAAGAGGGTGGGAGATGGGAAGTGCGTTGGGAAGGTAACTAGGGATAAAAATTGAGACATAGTACATTTGTGGGACAACAGATGTTTTATTACCTGTTGATGATATGTATAGTACATATTTTGAACTGTAGTAGTCTGAGATGTATTTCATGTTGGGTAAATTCTCAACACAAGCTAAATAATGTGTAGCAATGGAACATATAAAAATAATTATTATAATTTTAAAAAATGTAAAAATTAGTAATTTATCTTGACCTTGGGTCAGTTATTGTGCCCCAATCTGTACAAAGACAGTGACAATATATACTACTTCCATAAAACATTATACTCAGAAAGCACACATGGCAGACATGCACCCAATTCTGCCTTTTGTTGAAAGAAAATGCCCAAAACAAGCAGGTGTGCATGAGTTTAATCCCACTGAATGTCTCTTACCAGACCTCTACATGATGCAGTTGAGAATGATCACTTGGAAATTGTCCGTCTGCTCCTCTCCTGTGGTGCTGACCCAACTTTGGCTACATATTCAGGTCAAACCATCTTCAAAATGACCCACAGTGAACTTATGGCAAAGTTTCTGTCAGGTAGGTTACTTCATAGAAGAGAAATGATAAAATTCAAGGAATGTTCTCTATTCAAAAATCATATATTAGCTAAAATATTGAGATTTGGATTTTATTCCATAGAAATTTAAAAGTGGCAATGTGGCCTTGTATTTGGCCACTGAAAATATTATTGTATAATATATTATTCTAGTGAATCTTCTTATTAATATTTTGGTAATTAGACATTGACTCTACATTAACTTTGATCTATCCCTTTCAATACTTTACTAGCATAGAAGTACATATATACTGTGGAATACTACTCAGTCATTAAAAAGAGACCCTAGCATTTGATAGAAAATGGATAAATATGGAAGAATTACTGTTAAGCAAACCAAGCCAGACTATGAAAGAGAGGCATTGTATGTCCTTACTCAATGTATACCATGCTATGGCAGAAACTGAAAGATTGGAGTGTATAAAAGCATGGAGAGAAATGATGATACTACAGATAGTACAGGAGGAGGGTAGAAAATGGGGGAGGTACTCAAGGGATGAAGAAAAATTTACACAACAGGATTCCTATTAATATAGATATTGAAACATTACTTTGAGATTGTATCTTTAGTTTTAGAGATATATTTTCGGAAGTGAAGCTTTTGGATCATATGGCACCATTTCCTAGATCAATACACAAGGATGTTGATTTATTCATATCCTTGCCAAAACATTAAATTTTTCCAGGTTGTTTTCCTTTAATATTAGCACTTGTATGCGGTGATAGACAGTATCTCATTATAGTTTCAATAATGCATGTCTAATGATTAATGATGTTGATCATCTTTCATGTGCTATTGACTACCTTTTGGAGTGATGTCTATTCAAATACTTTGTCCTGTTTTGGATTGAATTTTTACTTTGCTGAACATTAGGAGTACTTTTATATATTCAGGATATTAATACTATATCAGACAGATTTTTTGCAAATATTTCCTTTTTCCATTATTTAAAAAAAAAATAATTTCTTTTTTACATTAAATCACATATGTCACTTAGCTTGTGAAGTGAATGTTCCAAGAAGAATACATTTCTCATTAGTCCAGTTGGGGATACTGTACCTATTATCATCAATTGATAATAATGAATTTCTTTGTTCCATAAATGTCTTGCGTCTCTATTTTTCTCTTTAATGTGTTTCCTCAGACTCTTCTCCTTCTCCCACCCACCTTACACACTGTATCTAGTATCTATATCCATTCTCCATATTTCTATATCCTCTAGTCATTCAGTTTCACCCATATAGTGTTTCTCTCTCATAACCCAGATTACTTCACTTAATAGTAAATATTCCATATTCATCCACTTTCTGTCAGAATCAGAGTCTTTTTTTTTTTTTTTTTGAGAGGTTTTTGCTATAGGTCACATTTGCTTGCCAGAAAGACAGAGACAGAGAGATAGAAAGCAATAAATCACCCCCCAGTAGGGAAGGTCACACCAAAAACCCTTCTCCTCCATCATGCCCTGCATGAGTTTAAGCCATTGGATCCGGGACCCGAACCGCGGTCGACTACATGGGAGTCCAGCAACATAGCCATTACACTAACTATTGGTCCTAGGGTCTTATTGTTTTCTATGTCTCAGTAGTATTCCATAGAGTATATGTGACATACTTTTTCTTTCTTTATTTTTTACAGGTTTTTGCTATAGAGCATGTGTGCTCACCACAGAGAGACAGAGAGACAGAAAGCAAGAAATGACACCCCCTAGGGGAAATGGCCATGCCACATTCTTTTCTCCTGCACTCTCCTCTCAGGATCTTGGACATGCACGCACAGGCATTTTGCATGAGTTTAAGCCACTGGGTCTGGGACTCGAACTGCAGTCAACTACATAGGAGTCCAGTGTCATAACCATTACACAAACTGCTGGTCCTGTGACACGCTTTTCAATCTATTCTCTGTGTACATTTTAGTTGGTTCCATGTGTTGGCAATTGTGAATAATGCCACAATAAACATAGCACTTTTCCGACTAGGACATTCTTCTTTCCTTTGGATAGATAACAAGGAGTGGGATTGTTCGATCATGTGGTATTTCTATTTGTAGACCTTTGAGAATCTCCGTATTGTTATCCACAATGGTGGACCAAATATATTCCAACTAGGAGTGTAGGAAAGTGCTCTTTAACAATGTCCCCACCAGGACTTATCCTTTTTTTTATTTCTATTTATGTATTTGCATTCATTCACTGTACATCATTACAGCATACAAAATGAGATTTTCCATCCCGAGTACACTATATATTGTCTCAGTCAAGCACTTCAACAAACATGTTATTGTCAGCAAATAATTTTCCCTTTCTTGTTTTCTGTATGTTTTGCTTTTTTACCCCCATCCTTGATTCCCTATCTCTTCTGCTCTGCGATCTCCCACTCTCTTCCCACACTGTCTCTGGTATTTATGTTTGCTTTCTATACTGTTTTCCCCCCACATTTTATTGAATTACTAAAGACCTTAATTAATCTAAATATTTTCATAGCAAACAGCTGATATATACATTTCCATTAACACAAGTCTAACTTTACATATCCTATAAAGTAGCATCTAGCTGGGTCTATGTATCTTACTGCAGTCATTGAATAGATATATTTTTTCCTGAAATTATTTTTTGTAACTTAATTTACATTCTTTCCCTAAGCATCATCACAGCATACAAAATGTGATTTCCCATCCAGTATATACTGCATAGTGACTTAATCATGCATATTATAAAAAATTTTCCATTTCTAGTTCCTTGAATTATATTTACCCCTCTTTCTGACCCTCTGTCCTTTCCCACCCTCTTCTCACACTATCTCTGGTGTCTACAATTGTCTTCCATTCCTTTCCCACCCACATTGTATTGATTACACAATTTCTTACATAATCTAACTACTTTTAATGGTGAGTTCACTTATTACTATGAAGAAAATCAGTTTTAACTTAAATCAAAGAAATGCCAAGGAACTTTGCTTAAAGCCAGGAAACAGGTTATGATTCTGTTCAAATGGTGGTTGCATGAACCTATCGGTCTCATGTACTTTTATCTTCTGTTCTGGTTCAATTTTCCTGATTAAATTCTGGGATATAATATTCAACTCCAGACTTGTCCCTACGATTAAGTCGGCAACTTTCTTAGTTTTTGAACTCTTATTTCCGTGTGTCTGTATAATTTTCCTGACATAGCACACTCTTGAGAACTTGTTGGAGATGTGGTTCTGGTGCTGGTAAATTCTTTCAGGTTTTGTTTATCTGAGAATGTACTTGTCTTTTCTTCCCACCTGAAAGATAATCTTCCTGGGTACAGTATTCTCGGCTGAAATTGCTTCTCTCTTAACACTTTGAATATATTTTCCCATTCTCTCCTCGCCCTCATTGTTTCCGATGAGAGATCTGCTGTTAGCCTGATGGGATGTCCTTTGTAGGTAACTTGATGTTCTTCTCTTGCCAATCTTAGTATTTTACCTTTGTCTGTTGTTTTGGTCAATCTGGCTATAATGTATCTTGGAGAAGATCTTCTTGGGTTGATTCTATTTGGGGTCCTTTGTATTTCTTGGGACTGGATCTTTGAATGCCTCTTTAGGTTTGGAAAGTTTTCTTGCAGGATTTCATGGAATAGATTATCAATGCTCTTATGGTTCTCTTCACCTTCTGGAATGCCAATTATCCAGATATTTGGAAGTTTGGTATCTAGTACTTCTCGCATATTATTCTCAAATTTTGGGGTCATTTTCTCAGTCTTCGTGGTGGATTTTTCTAGGCCAGCCATTTTCTCTTCTAAATCTGCTATTTTCTGAATGATCTAGTCTGCTTTGAATACTTTCAAGGGAGATTTTGACTTTCTGTATTATAGACTTCATCTCTAACAGTTCCGTTTGAGTCTTTTGTAAAGTGTGTAATTCCTCCTTTAGATCTTGCAAGAATTTCCTCATCTCCTGGAACTCTTCAACTTCTTTCTCTTTTCTCTTTAGCAGTTCATTATCTCTCTTCTCTTCCATCTCTGTTAGCTTCGAAATTATGAATGCTCTACATTCCTTATCAGACATTTCCATGATTTTCTCCGAACTGTTTATGAATGAAGAAGAGTTACTCTTTTCCCTTGGAGGAGATGTATTTTCTTGTTTTCCCATATTTCTTGTGATCTGGTGGTGATTTCTTGTCAGCTGATGGATGGTGTGTTTCTTTCAAATTCTTGAAGTTCAGTCTAAATGTTCAGGAGCAAGCAGACAGAGGTGATCTAGAATTTCTTTGCCGTTCTGTTGTGATCGCTGGTGCAGCAGATTCAGTAGACATTGAGGAATATTTTAACCCACTAGCTCATTTGCTGGAGGCTGAATTATCAGTAGAAAATCTTCATTTCTCCTGTGCCCTGAAATACCTAGTTCTCAGGAGCCACGTGGAACCTTCTTCTCATGCGCTTTTTTTTTTTTTTTTTTTTAATCTCAGTCTTTCTGACAGTGCTGAGGTAGTATCTCATTGTGATTTTGATCTGCATCTCCCTTATGATGGTGAATGTTGAATACTTTTTCATATGCCTTTTGGCTATTTGTATGTCTTCCTTATAGAGTTGTTTTTCCAGCTCATTCTCCCATCTTTTAATTGTGTTGTATCTTTTTCAGGTAAGAAACTCCCTGTGTATTCTGGTCATCAGTTTCTTATCTAAAGCATACTTTACAAAAATATTTTCTGGGACCAGGAGTTAGCATAATGACTATGTCGTTGAACTACCATGTAGCCGACTACAGTTTGAGTCCCGGACCTGGTGGCTTAAACTCAGCCAGGCCCATGTGCATGCGTGCCCAACTTCCCGAGAGGAGAACGGAGGAGAAAGGATTGCAGTATGGCCACCTCCCCCCGGGGGTGATTCTTTGCTTTCTGTCTCTGTTTCTCTCTGTCTTTCTGGTGAGCACATGCGCCCTATAGTAAGAACCTCTCAAAAATTTTTTTCCTGTTTCTAGCCCTGTCAATTTACACTAATTACTGCTATGTTTGCCACGCAGAAACTTCTTAATCTGATGTAATTCTAGTTTTCTATTTTTGGGATTATTGCCTGTGCTTTGGGATCTTCTTTAGGAAGCCTTTGCCTACACCAATGTCTCCCAGAGTCTCCCCAGTGTTTTCCACCAGTAGTTTTATAGTTTTAGCTCTTAAGTTTAGATCTTTGATCCACTTTGAGTTGATTTTTCTCAGTGTGAGAGGTAGGAGTTTATATTCATCCTACTGCAAGCGAACATCTATGTTTTCCAGCACCATTTGCTAAAGAAGTTTGTCAAAAATCAATTGGGTATATGTTTCAGTGTTTATTTCTGTGGTCTCTATTCTGTTCCATAGGTCCACATGTCTATTTCTGTTCAATACCATGCTGTTTTGATTATCACAGCCTATTGACTTTCAGGTCATTGAGTGAGATACCATCCACTGCACTCTTTTTGTGCAGGATTGCTTTGGCAATGCTAAGTCTTTTATGATTTCAGACAAATTGTATAATTGTGTTTTCTAGATCTGTGAAGACTTTCTCTGGTACTTTAATTGGGATTATGTTAAATCATAGATCAATTTGGGTAGAATTTCCATTTTGATTATATTAATTCTTCCAATCCAGGAACATGGAATGTACTTTCACTCTTTTGTGTCATTTTCAATTCTATTTTTTAATTTCTCATTATTTTCTCTGTGGAGGTCTTTAACTTCTTTTGTTAGATTTATTCCTGGGTATCTTATACTGTTTGTGGCTATGGTAAATGGAATTACTTTCTTCAGTTCTATCTCAGTCTGCCTGCTCTTCCTTGTAGAAACCTATGGACATTTGTATGATCATTTTGTATCCTGATACTACATTGTATTCATTTATTACTTCCAGGAAATTTTATGGATACCGTTGGGTCTTCTCTATATATACACAGTCATGTCATCTGCAAATAGAGATAATTTCACCTCTTCTTTTCCTATTTGAATGCTTTTTATCTTATTTTCTTCTCTGATTCCTTGGCAAGTGTTTTCAGTACTATTTGAAAAGGAGTGGAGAAAGTGGACATCTTTCCCTTGTACCAGTTTTCAGGATTTTGTTAGGTATGGTTTTTTCATACATAGCTTTTACTGTGCTGAGGACTGACCCTTCTAGGCTGATATTGCTGAGAGTCTTGATCTTGAAGCATTGTTATATCTTATCAAATGCTTTTTCTACATCAATTGATATAGGTCTGTTATCTTTCTTTCTGTTAATATTGTGTACTGCATTTATGTATATATGTTCACAGGTGTTCAACCATCTTGCATATCTGGAATAAAGCCTGCCTTGTGATGATGTATAATATTTTTATATGTTGTTGGATACAGTTAACTAGTATCTTGTTGAGAATTTTTGCATCTATATTGATCAGAGATATGCTCTATCATTTACTTCATTTTATACAAGGGTATTTATCCAAAGGATAAAGAGTATTGCTGGATTATATGACAGTTGTATGCTAGTTCTAGACAGTCATATGCTTGTCTGTCTTAAGGATACAGTCGATGGAGTCTCCATAAGGATACCGTTGATGGAGTCTCCATAGAATGAATTTGGGAGAGTTCCATTCTTTGGATCTTTAGAAGTAACTTGAGTAGAATGGGGGTTAACTCTTCTTTGAAAGTTTTGTAGAATTCAACCCCCAGAGCACAGTCGTTAATCCCCAAAATAGACAAGTGGGATTACATCAGACTAAGAAGTTTCTACATGGCAAAAGACACAGTAATTAGTGTGAATCGACAGCACTCAGAATGTGAAAATATATTTGTAAATTATGCATCAGGTAAGGGACTGATAAACCAGAATACACAAGGAACTCAAGCAGCTGTTTTGAAAAAAGATGATCAAACCTATTAAAACATGGAAGAGGGAGCTGAAAAAATAAAAAAACTCTCTCTAAAGATGACATATGAATAGCCAAAAGGCATATGAAAAAATGCTCACCATCTATTATTGTAAGGGAAATGCAGATCTAAACAACACTGACATACTACCTAACCCCAATCGGAATGTTTAAGATTAAAAAAAAGAAAAAATGGCAAGTGTTGGCTGGGGTGTGGTGAAAGGTGAATATTTTACACTGCTGGTTGGAATGTAAATTGGTCTAGCCAATGTGGAGAACAATTTGGAGATTCCTTAAAAATCTACAAATAGAACTACCATATGATCCAGCAATCCCACTCCTTGGTATCTACCTAAAGGATGGAAGAATTCTTCACTGGAAAAGTGCTTGTACATTGATGTTTATAGCAGCATTCACTATTCACAGTTGCTAAGACATGGAACCAACACAAATATCCCTGTGTGCATAAATGGATTGAAAAACTGGCACATATACTCTATGGAATACTATTCAGCCATTAAAAAAAAAAATCCTGACTTTTGACACAAAGTGGAAGAATATGGAAAATTTACTAATGAATGAAGCAAGCCAGGCTCTGAAGGGGAGACATTGTATGTCCCCACTTAATATATACCGAGTTTCTGCACTCTATGACTGAAACTGGTTAACTAAAGGTTGTACAAACACAAGAGATGGATGCTAGTGCCAGATGTGGTGTGTGTGGAGGAGTGGGGCCTAAAGAAAGACATTTGAAACAGGAATACGGAGGCAGAGCATTGACGGGATGGGGAGGTGCGGTGTAATCAGTTGAAGATATTTTCATCAACTGGACTGGGGAGAAATGTTCACATATTGAAATGTTCGCTTTATAAGCTAAATAATGTGATTGAATGTATAAAAAATTAAATAAAATAAAAGCTGTGTAGAATTCAGAGGTGAAGCCATCAGAACCTGGGCTTTTCTTTTTTAACGATATATGAAGGATACATTTCTTGGCATTCCTTTGTACTCATTGGTCAATATTATATTATGAAAGCATACTCTCTAGATTGTCAATGTATCTGGGTACTCTGTTGCTTTTCTTGGTCATTCATCCATATGACATGTGTATTTTATGTCAGTACCACACTGTTCCAACTCTTTTTTTATTATTTTTAATTGTCTACTTATTTATTTTACATAGAATCACTGGATGTTATTTCAGCATATGAAATAAATATCCCCACTATAAATGCAATGTTTAATTGTTCAATTAAATATATTACCATACACCTTACAATCCACAGATTTCTTTCCATTTTAGGTTCCTTAAGTGTTTTCCCTCTTTTTCCCCTGGATTCTCTCCTCACATTTTCCCTATTTTCTATTCTTCTATTGTTCTGTCTACAATATCACCATTGTTCTTTCTCCTTTTGTACCTTTCACTCTTTCAATTCCTGCCATATAGCGCTGAAATTCTGTTTATAGTTTGTGGGGATGTACAATGCCTCTCATTCACAATTTGGCCTCCTTGAATTTGTAGTACATCTTCCATATTTTGCCCACTTTGTATCAAATGCCAGGGTCTTATTTATTATGGCTGAGTAGTATTCCACAATGTATATGTCCCACACTTTTTCAACCCTTTCATCTGTTCATGAATCTTTGCATTGATTCCATGTTTTAATATTTGTGAATAATGCTGCAATAAACATGGATGTGCAAGTGTTGTCTCTCTGACCATTTTCCTATCCTTTGGATAAATATCCAGGAGTATTTCTGGATTATGTGACCATTCTATTTGCAGGTCTTTGCGGAACCTTGATATTGTTCTCCACAGTGGCTATACTAATTTACATTCCTACCAACAGCATAAGAGAGTTCTGTTTTCACCACAGCCTCACCAGCACTTATCATTTAAAAAAATTTTTTTTAATCTTAGACATTCTGAATGTGGCTAGGTGGAATCTCATGGTTTTTATTTACATCTAACTTTGATAAGGGATGTTGAACTTTTTTTTAATAAGCTTTTTGCTCTTCCTATATCTTCCTTAGAGAGTTGTCTGGATAGCTTATTTGCTTATCTTTCAATTGGGTTTAATTTTTTTTCTCCAGGTAAGCTGTTTGAGTTCTTGTTTATTCTAGTTAATAGTTCCTTATCTGAGGAATAGTTGCCAAATATATTCTCCCATTGTGAGGGTTGTTGATTTACTTCAATTATTGTTTCTTTTGCTGTGTAAAACTTTTTAAATATAATATAATCCTATTTGTATAGGGGCTTATTTTCTGTGATTGGGAGAGTCTTGTTTAAGGAATATTTCTCTACTGCCAAGTCTCCAAGAGTTTCCTTTGTGTTTTTACAAATAATTTTGTAGTTTGAGGTCTTAGGTTTAAATGTTTCATTCATTTTAAGTTAATTTTTGTTAATGTTGTTATATAGGGGTCCAGTTTAATCTTCCCGCAGGTGGATACCCAGTTACTCATTACCATTTGCTAAAGAAGTTTTCTTTTCTCCACTGGATTGTCTGATGTCCTTTGTCAAAAATTCATTGACTATATGTTAATTTCTGGGGTCTCTGTTCCATTGTTCTTCATGCCTGTTTTTATGCCAGGATGATGCTGTTTTAATTTCTACAACGTTGTAATATATTTTAGGGTCAGGGAGTGAGATGCCTCCTACTCACTCTTGCATAGAATTGCTTTGAGAGTACAAGATCTTTTATGATTCTAGATAAATTCTCTGACCCTTTGTCCTATATCATGAAGAATCTCTGCTGATTTGACTGGGTTTGCATTAAATAGGTTAATTTGAGCACAACTGACATTTTGATTAGATTAATTCTGGCAATATTAACTAATTTTGATATTAGAAATTTTATTATATTAATTGACATTTTGATTATGTTATTTTTTTTTATTTTCATAGTTTTTCTTATAAAGGTCTCTGACTTACCTGGTTTGGTTTATTTCCATGTATCTTATACGTTTTGTGGTTATTGTGAACAGGATTGCTTTCTTTAATTCTGTCTCAGTCTGCTCATGGTGGTGTATAGAAATGCTATAGATTTTTTAATTTGTTTTTTGATTCTGTATCCTGCCACTTTTAAGTATTGTTTAACACTTAAAAGAGATTGTGTGTGTTCTTTTGGGTTTTCTGTGTTTATAATCATGTCATGCGCAAATATGGTTACTTTCACTTCTTTCTCTATTTTAGTGTCTTTTATTTTTTTCTTCTTTTTTGTTGTTGTTAGCATTTGCTAGGACTGCCAATATTATATTGAAAAGCAGTGGATGGGAACCAGCAATTAGCGTAATGGCTATGTCGCTGGACTCCCACGTAGTCGACCGAGGTTTTCGCATCCCGGACCCGGTGGCTTAAAACTCACGCCGGGCACGTGTGTGTGCATGCCCAAGATCCCGAGAGGAGAATGGAGGAGAAGGGATTGCGGCGTGACCATCACCCCGGGGGGTGATTTCTCTCTTTCTGTGTCTATGTCTCTCTCTGTCTGTCTGGCGAGCGCACGCGCCCTATAGCGAAAACCTCTCAAAAAAAAAAAAAAAAAAAAAAAAAAAAAAAAAAAAAAAAAAAAGCAGTGGAGAAAGTTGGAAGCCTTAACTTTTTGCTGATTTAAGTGAAAAAGCTTTCAGTTTTCCCCATTCAGTATTATTTCAGCTATTTTTTTTTTAATTTCTTTTCGGGGGGGGGAGGTTTTTGCTGTAGGGCAGGTGTGCTTGACAGAAAGACAGAGACAGAAAGCGAGAAATCATCCTCCAGGAGGGATGGCCATGATGCAATCTCTTCTCCTCCATTTTCCTCTCAGGATCTTGGCACGCACACATATGCCCCCAGTGTGAGTTTAAGCCACGGGGTCCAAGGCTCAAACCATGGTCGACTACATATGAGTCCAGTGACATAGCCATTATGCCAGCTTCTGGGCCCATTATGAATTTTTTATATATGGAATTCATTGTGGTAAGAATTGTCACTTCTATGCCAATTTTGCTGAGAGTCTTAATCATGTAGGGAGGTCGTATTTTATCAAGCATTCTTGATCACTGTAATTTTTTGGTAAGTTTTGAAGTCAAGAAATGTGAGTTCTAAGAATTTATTCTTTTTCAAGGTTGTTTGGTTATTCAGGTGATAAGATTTCATCTGAAATTTAGGATGGTTTTTCTCTTTCTGCCATATATGTCATTGGGATTTTGGTAAAGATTGTTTAGAATCTGTAGATTAATTTGAATAGTATTGTCATCTTTATAATATAAAGATGTGTAAACCTTCTAATTCATTAACATTTTCAATTTCTTTATCTTTGCTTTCTTTCAGCAAAGTTTTATAGTTTTCAGTATATACTTCTTCTGCTTACTTGACTACTAAACATTTTTTTTTTGATGCACTCATAAGTTTCTTAATTTCCTTTTGGGACTGGTCAATTTTAATGTATATAAATGTAATGAATTTTTGTTTGTTGATTTGTTTTTTAACAGATTTTCTAATTTTATCAAAATTTCCCCCTCCAGATTATTTAAATGATCTACAGGGTTACAGTGAGAATGAGGTGAATGACTCTTGGAAGTTCTATGGCAGCTCTGTCTGTGGTGAGCAATATTATTTTTAGTTTAGTGGAAGTAACTGAGTTGTAGAACATTTCTCTGTATTATGGGTAAGGGAGGTGGGTAGTGGGTGTTAGAAACGGAATTTTTTTAGGAAATAATCTCTTTATATTTAGAGATTTTTTATTTTATGACAGCGGAACTTCTGGACTGATTTCTTCCTCCTCCCCCCTTTATCAGAACCAGATAATAAAGCTGGATATAATGTGTTGGCAAACCCTCCTGGACCAGAGCATGAGAATGATAATGATGAGACTTACAGTAATGTGTTTGAATTTGAATTTTCAGATAGACCTCTCTTGCCATGTTATAACATTCAAGTGTCTCTTTCGCAGAGGTAAGCATGTCTGTTATTTGGTAGAAAACTAACTGGAATGTCTTTTGGATTAGTCACAGTACTAACAAACTTTAAATAGACAAAGGTGGGAGAGTGAGTTCTAAATGTATCTGATTTATAATAAAGTAGGTCTTTTCTGCAAAATATTAATTATTTTTTGGTGGCTATGGGGTTTTGTAGTACAATGTGAGTTATCCTTATGAGAACATCACCAAATTAAATAAGATTTCAGAGCCTAAAACTTTGACATTGTAAATTATTGGAATTGTGGGGAAAAATTGACTGCTTAGAAGTTTTAGCCATATAACCTTTGAGAAGGAGTCCTAGGAAACTTTCTTATGCATCATTGTAGGAATGTACTTGGGTATATCAGGTGTACTGTGGTATATTGATAGTGACCCCACTCATGTAGCATTAGAAAAATTATTACATGGGTTTAGTAGCACAGTGTGAGTTATCCTTATGAGAACATCACCAAAGTAAGTAAGAATCACTGCACTTCAGTAAACAATCCCTTGTCAAAGGACTGTTTTTGTGTGTGTCAAGAGATTGCACTGTGTGTTAACAAAAATACTTAATGATTACATCCCCTTCAGGTTCCGTGTGCTATCTATACCATCATGAGGCATTAGTTTTATTAGTAATAGAAATCATAAATTATGCCAGCCTGCCTGCCTAATAGGGGAGCCAGATCTTATCTGATTGAACATGTGGTTTGAATCCAGCCTTTCCAGCTTGAAAAACATAAACATGCTAGATACATATGCATGTGTGCCAAGAATACTGACAGGATGGAAGAATGGAGGAAAAGAAATTATGGCATGATCACACCTCAGTGGGGGGTGCTCTACCTTTCTTTCTCTCTGTCCCTTGCCCTCTGGCAGTTTAAAAAAATTGTAAACTTGTTTTGCTTGGAGTGTATAAGGAATGTAACATCTTCATTCTCAAAAACATTACCCCTAAAGGAAATTAAGGATGTGGTAGATATATGTGAATAGAAAAAAAGGTGATTCCCTTGTGTGTTTAAAATTAGTAAGGATTGGGAAAGTTGAAAGATCAAAGATATGTTTGCAATTAATCCTCTGGGATTGATACAACCTTGCTTTTCTAAGTGAGTATATAAGGACATGTCAAAAGTCACAACTCAAATTGTGGTAAGAGATGAGTAGAACTATAATTGTTCTCATTAGCAGTAACACCAATTATATGGAGGCTCACTGAGATGGTCTTCCTGCTGTGTATACAACAAAATGTGTTTTCTGTATGTCCTCTTAAAATCAGATGAAGAGGAATGGGGCAGCAGCTCTCAAAGTCTGGACAGAGAACAATTTCTTTCTTTTTTCTTTTTTTGAAGAGGTTTTTGCTATAGGGCTTGTGCGCTCCCCAGAAAGCCAGAGACAGAGAGACACAAAGTGAGAAATCAACCCCCACGGGGGGATGGCCATGCTGCAATCCCTTCTTCTCCATTCTCTTCTTGGGATCTTGAGCACACACACACACGTGCCTGGAATGAGTATAAGCCACTGGGTACAGGACTCAGACCACGGTTGACTACATGGGAGTCCAGCGACATAGCCATTAGCTAACTGCTGGTCCCAAGAACAATTTCTAATATCATACAGGTTCAGGTTCCTTGGGTCTATTTTGGAATTAGGCACACCAGCAACGATGAAAGCACCTAGAAGGCAGGTCCACGAAGGGTGAGGAGACATCCCGTGGATGCCAACATGACCGTGGCCTGTGGGGGTTTGGTGGAATTTCTGAAGGCTACCAGACATCGTGTGTGGGCTATAGGCAGAGACCCAGCCCTGAAGAGAGTGAAGAGGCATGTCAGTAGTGCTATGCAGGTGCAGCTTGAAGCAAGTGCAGATACTTAAGTGGAAGAGGAAAGCTTTGTTCCATAACCTATTTCATGGTTAGAGCAATGTGGCATAAATGCCAATGATAAGAAAAAACTGGAAGGGGCCAGGTTCCATCCCTGTAGAGGCTATTATTCATGCACTGAAGCAGGAGCTAATAAATATTAAGGAAATTAGTGAAACCAAAACTGATAAAATTCTGCTTCTTATTGACTGGGGTGAAGATGAAGGGAAGGCCATATACGTTGTCATTGAGGGAATCTTTAGGCCAGGACAGCTGCTAGCAGAGGCTGAGAGAAATAGTCTCTCTGGCAGTAATGTCCTAGATAATGTAGTATAGCTCGAGGATTCACCACAGACCATCAGACCTAACTCCTTTATCAAGCATTAGGCATGATGATAGAATCCAGATATGTACTATTTATTTTAGACAGTGCCATTGCCTTATTTAGAACAGACTACATGGTGGAGGAGAGCACTTTGCCAGGATTTTGCGGTTGCTTCTGGGACTTGCTGATGAGTTTGGTGTAGCAGTAATAGTCACCACCCAGATGGTAACCCAAGTGGATGGTGTGGCCATACTTGCTGCAGATCCCAAAACCTATTGGAAGACTCATTACCCACATATCAATGACTAGGCTGAGGAAAAAAAGTGGGGAAACAGAAATCTGTAAACAGCTATGACTCTCTTTGTCTTCCTGAAATCACAGCTATGTTTGCCATCAATGTGGATGGAGTGGGAGATGCTAAAGACTGAGTCATTGGGTTTTTCACCTGTGTAAAACCTAAGTGCTGTGGCCTAATGGGGAGGACAGCTTCCTGAAGATTATTCACAGGCCTTTTTCTGTTATGACTGATAGGAAGAAACTTCCAGTAAAACAGGCATCGTATCAGCTTCTCTGAAGATGTAAACAGGTGGTAGATTATTATTTGATAAATTAATCAGAAAAGTTTATTCCTTCTGGAGAGTATTAAAGGGGAAAAAATCAGATGAAGCAAGAGTAACTCAAACCAGAAGTAGAAACTTCCCCTCACATTGAAAGGATTATGTTGGCCAATAAGCAGATACAGTGAGAAATGGCAGGGAGGTTAAAGTGGAAATAAGTGACTCTTATTATGTCTACAAACCAGTCTTCTCAAATGGAGAACTTTTAATTTTAACAGAAATTTAAACCACTTTATTTTTTATTTTGTAGGTCACAAAATTGGTTATTGCTTTCCGATGTGCTTAAGAAATTGCACATGTCATCCTGCAGGTTTCGCCGCAACTTTCCAAATTTGGAAATTGTCACAATTGCAGAGGCAGAGTTTTACCGGCAAGTTTCAACAAATATCTTGTTCTCTTGCCCCAAAGAGTTGGAAGCCTTCGACCCAGAAAGCAAGAACCTGTTGGATTTGGTTGAATACACAAATGACCTTAAGTTTATTCTTGGCTCTTCTCTGGAATGTATAAATCCCAATGATGTAGCCTAGGAGAACGAGCAGTTAAGAACCACTGTGTACACTGCTTTATAATGTTAGTCCTTGTTTAAAATTTCAAAATAAAGCTAGTTCAATAATAAGACATATTTTAAATTTGAGAATTTATGTTCTAGGTAAGAAAAATTACTCTAGCTGGAATATTTAAAAGTTGTCTTTTCTTTTTCTTAAAATTAGTTGTTAGGAAATTGCTGACTTTTTTTCAATCTATAGAAAGCACTTAAGAAATTTGTTGGTATTTGGAACATGTTTTTTAATTGCCAAGGGCACATACACTCAATGAGATGGACAGTAAGAGCAAAAGCCCTTCTGACGGGGGTGTTACACAATCTCTATCCTCCATTTCTTTTTTTTAAAGAATTATTTATTTATTAGTATTATTAATATTATTTTTCACATGAGTTTTGCCAGAGAAAGAAGGAGAGAGAGGAAGAGTGAGAAAGCAAGTGAGTCCAGGACTCAAATAATGGCCAGCCATGTGGGAATTCCAACACCTTAACCACCATGCCATTTGCTGGCCCAATCCTCCATTTCTTCATCCTGTTGATATTCTGGGGATGTACTCACATGATCCAAAAGTGTTCTCAAGTCGCCAGGGCTGGGATTTGAATTGTGCATTTGACCGTGTGGTATCCAGTTCCATTAAACAGCAAGTCAATACCTAGTACTCTTTCTTTTTTTGTTTAAGGAAAAAAAAGAGGTAAAAGAGCCTCCCTCTTTCACTGACTTGTTTTACATAAAGCACCAGTGACAAAGACTGTTAATTTCCATGTGTTGTCATCAAAATTGAGAAAATGTGGGACCAGCAGTTGGCGTAATGGCTATGTCGCTGGACTCCCACGTAGTCGACCGCGGTTTGAGTCCCAGACCCGGCGGCTTAACCTCACGCCGGGCGCGTGTGCGTGCGTGCCCAAGATCCCGAGAGGAGAATGGAGGAGAAGGGATTGCGGCGTGGCCATCCCCCCTGGGGGGTGATTTCTCGCTTTCTATCTCTCTGTCTGTCTCTGTCTGTCTGGCGAGCGCACGCGCCCTATAGCAAAAAAACCTCTCCAAAAAAAAAAAAAAAAAGAGAAAATGTTTGGGATAACAAATTTAGTAAAGACATTTGATGTTATTTTTTTCTTTGCAGAGTACCTTATATATTTAATTTAACATAGCTTAATTTAGATTAAAACCACATCCATAGACAACTAATTATATGACCTTTATAGTCTAAATTAAAATTTATTAAATTGGTTTTCAATTGAATTACTTTATAGTCTTAGTAAAAGAAAAATGAGTTAATTTTCTGTCTACTATAAAATATAAAAAACTTAATTTAAGAGGTTTTTGCTTTTAAAATGCACATAAAATGATTTTTTTTTCAGTTTGCCAGGGATATGCACAGAGAATGAAAAAGCACCCCTTATGGAGTGTTGTAATCTTGTAGTCCCATCTCTATTTCTCCATCCTGGTGGGATTTTGAAAATACACACACACACACACACACACACACACACAAACACACAAACATGGAATGTTTCTCAAACTGCAGCTCTAGGACTTGAACCACATGGCTGACCATATGAGATCTGACTTTCTTAACCACTGGGCAATGAGACCATCCCTAAAAGAACAACTGAACATTTTAAAATGTGTGTTTATATTCTACCTAACATTTGTAAACATTTTTTGCTTTATAATCATTTAAAAAAAAACTTTTTGAAAAGGCAATAAAACCATTGAGGAAATGTAAAAGTAAACGTATCTTGTGTCCTATGTGTTCCTGAAAAATATACATAGATACACACACACACACACACACACACACACACACACATTTTTGTTTTGTATTGTTTTAAAAAAGAGGGATTTTTTTAGAGGTTTTTACTATAAGGTGCGTGTGCTTGTGAGAAAGACAGAGAGAGAGAGAAAGTGAGAAATTACCCCCCAGGAGGGAATGCCACACCACAAGCCCTTCTCCTCCAGTCTCCTCCCGGGATCTTGGGCACGCATGCACACACGCCCTGTGTGAGTTTAAGCCACTGGGTTTGGGACTTGAACCACGGTAGACTACATGGGAGTCCAGCGACATAGCCATTATGCTAACTGCTGGTCCCAAGAGAGAGAGATTCTTGGTGTAGGGCATGTGATTTTGGTGGAGAGACAGAACATGAGATATTACCACCCCACTGTCCCCCAAGGGGGATGCCATGCTGTGATTACTTGTCCATTCTCTTCTCAGGAGTTTGGGCATACTTGCACGTGTGCCCACTGTGAGATTTAAGCCACCAGGTCCAGAACTCAAATCATAGTTGACTACCTTGGAGTCCAGTGATATATACATTACGCCATCTACTGGCCTCTCTCTGTACTTTTTAAATTGACATATTACCCATATGTAATTTTATATTTTTAAAATATCTCTATCAGCCATAAAAAGTGAAAATTTCAAGGCATTAAACTCATGATCTTTCCAAAAAATTCTGTTTCTTTGTCCACAGACAAACATACATAGAAGTAACCATATGCATATGGTTTACATGTTTTTGAGACATAATTCATATATGAAATTGTTTTTTCTGGGTACAAGACCAGCACATGGCATAATGGTTATATCGGTGGACTCCCACATAGTTTACTGGGGTTTGAGTCCTGGACCTGGTCTTATAACTCATACTAGGTATGTGCACATATATGCCCACAATCCCAAGAAGATAATGGACGAGAAAGGATTGTGGCATGACCATCTCCCTTGGGAGTGATGTTTTCCTTTCTGTCTGACTCTCTGGCAAGTACACATACCTTATAACATAAATATCTTTCTTTAAAAAAAGTGTGGAGGCTTATGGCAGAGGGGCATGGGAAGGACGGTCTATAGACCATCTGAGTAATCAAAAGGCAGAAGGAAGATGTTTGAGATAGTCAGTTTCTCTCTTTCTCCCCCTGACACTAACTCTTACCCATAAGGACTCACAATGGAGCGCATGGTAGGGGAGGACCCAAGACACATCTATGAGGGCAAAAGGCAGAAACAAGAAGTCTGAGATACACAATTCTATGCTCTATCATTGCATCTGACTCCTGCACCATGGGTGCTTATGGATTAAGGTTATGGGTCCAGGGGTTTCTAAAATACACCTGTCAGGGCAGGCATCAGCAAGAAGTCTGAGACATGTGATCCTCCTGTACTTTCTTGCCCTTGCTGCTGCTGGCTCCTGCATCTTGGGGACTTATGGCAGAGGGATGTGTGAGTGTAAGTGCAAACACCTGTACAGGCATAAAGCAAGAGGAAGAAATCTGATCCTCTCTTCCTCCTTCCCTCCCTCCCTCGCTCCTTTCCTCCCTTCCTTTCTCCCCTCCCTCCCTCCTTCCCTCCTCCCCTCCCTCCCTCCTCCCTTCCTGCCCTCCCTCCCTCCCTCCCTCCTCCCTTCCTTCCTTCCTGCCCTCCCTCCTGCCCTCCCTCCTTTGCTCCCTCCCTTCCTTTTCTCTCTCTCTCCCCCCCCTCCTTCTCTCCCTCCCTCCCTCTTCCTCCTTTCCTTCTGTTTCTCCTCCTCCCTTTATCTATTTTAATCTCTATCTCTCCTCCTCCTCACTCTCTCTCTCTCTCCTCCCCGACCCCACCTGGCTCCTGTTGTGTTGGGGCTTATATGTCTGAAGAATGTCTAGAGGGAGTGCCCAAAGAATACATACATGGGCAAAAGGCAATGGCAAGAAGTTAAGACACAGTCTTTCAGTGCTCACTCTCTCATATGTCTACTGTCATTGGCTCTTGCACCATGTGCAGGAGCAGAAGGATGTGGGGCTGTGAGTCCAATCATACCTGCTTGGGCAAGAGTAGCAATAAATCTGAGATACACGGTCCTTGTACATTAACTTTCTTAGTGTGTGTGCTGTAACTGGCTTTTGCATTGTGAGAACTTATGGTGTAGGGGCTTGGTGGGTTAATGTCCCAAAGCACACCAGCATAGGTAGAGGCTACAGCAAAAAGTCTGAGATGCACTACCCTCCTGCTCTCACTCACTCTATTGCTTCCCCTGGCTCCTACACCACAGGAGCTAATGAAACAGGAGCAAGGAATAGGAGAGGAACTTTAGCATGCTTGCCTTGGCAAAAGACAGCCGCAAGAAGCCTGAGATGCACAGTTCTGTGCTCATTCTCTCATTCTTTCTGTCTTGGCTCCTGAACCATGGTGACTAATAGGAGGGAGAGAAGCATAGAAGGTGAGAGTCCAAAGCACACCTGCACAGGCAAAAGGATGCAGGAAGAAGCTTAAGATTGCTGTTCTTGTCTCAGAAGGTATCTCCATCTAAGTAAGGTACACCCTGCTCATTTCAGGGACCAGTGTCATAACTGAGAAAATCTCATCCTGTGCTCCCCTTCCAAGCTCAGAAAACTAGAAAGGACAGGGGACTTTCTATAAAGAAGAAATCTCCTTCTGAGGTGCACTCTGCCCATTTCAGGGTCCAGTGTCATGGCTCAGAAGACCACAGCTAGTTAGCTCATTGCAGTCTCTAAAACCTAGAAAGGACAGAGGCTTGGAGCCCTTTTTAGAGGAATTTCCATCTTAGGCAGGTTCTATTTATTCAGGGACCAGCTTTATGACTGATAAGCCTCCAGCCAGTCCCCATCTCCTACGAAACCCAAAAAGCTAGAAAAGAGAGATTTGCAGAACTTTCTCAAAGGCATTACCCTCTGAGGCATGTTATGTCTGAGAAGCCCCAGCCAATGCTCTCTCCTTGTAAACCCCAAAAGCTAGAATGGTAGAGGGACTCTGTCTCTCTTTTTCACTTTTTTTAATTAGTTTTTTTTCTATTTTCCTTTTTCAATCTCTCACTAATTTTTCTCTCTTCTCCCCCGACCCCAACATTGGATAAGGGCCTTGCCGGTCTTTTGTGAAGATAAGTCCCTCTGAAGTGTACCCAATCCATTTTAAATTTTTATATTTTTATGTGATTTTTTCCCCCTGTTTGTTGGCTTTTTTCTTTGTTTTCTCTTCATTTTTTTTCTGTTTTCTATTCTCTCTTTCTTTTTCCATCTTTTTTTTTGAATTTGTGTTATTATTATTTTTTCATTGATTTTTTATTATCATCGTAATCTTTTTATAATACATTGGGTTGCATATAACTTTACAGTGTATTATGTTGCTTTTTCAAAAGGGAATGTCCTGCATGTCAGTCAATACAGAGACATTAATCTCCCCACTTAATCATTCAATATATATTCAGTGTTTTTCCCAATCATCATTATTATTATTCTAATTATTTTTTAAACAATCACTAATTCTCATTTTACTTGTAAAAAGACTTTACTCATCATAAAATACTTCTAAGACCAATCCATTTGAGAATACTATACATGCCATCATCAACATGTAATAAGCAATATCTGTTTCCCACTAACATCCTGCCTCTCTATTGTTCTCTTGCTTTCTTTGTCTATCCTGTTCTCTTCATTCCCCCATTCTACCCTGTTATATTCTCATTAAGTACTTTCACTGCTTTTATGTCCTTCAATATTTTGCTCTCTATCATAGAGTGCAGATAGTCAGTATATATTAAGTGAATACATACAATATCTTTCTTTCATACCCTGGCTTACTTCACTCAGCAATAGATCCTCCATATCTGACCACTTTCTATGAAATGCCAGGGTCTTGTTATTTTTTATGGCTGAGTAGTATTCCATAGAGTTTATATACCACACTTTTCCAATCCATTCATCAGACTTTTAACTAGTGATAAATATCATGATTAGAGAGCAGAAGGCACATAAAATTTTCTTTCTTATATTAAAAAATGTTTTTAAAACATTGATTATTGTTGTTAGTGTTATATACAAACAAAATTAATGAAATTTTTGTTATCAGTGAATTTGAATAAATTTAGTCAATTCCAATAAGTCTTACTTTTCATGATTCTGCATTTACTTTTTCCAAATTTCATATTTATTTATATTTATCTAAACTATTACTTTTCTAATTTACATGTTCTAAGATGATGTTCAAACAGCCTCTACAGTATAAAAAACTACTTTTGAACAAAATCTAATACACGGTTTTTAATTTTAAAAAATTGTCTATTTACTAAAAGCATGTTAATTTTCCCAATATATCTGAATACCTAATTTTTGTTTGAAATTCCTACCTTTGGTACCATTATCTTGGAATTTAACATTCATTTTCTAAAAATCTAAGCATATTTTTTAGAGGTTTTTGCTATAGGGCACATGTGCTTGCCAGACAGACAGACAGAGATGGAGAGACAGAAAGTGAGAAATCACCCCCTAGGGGGTATGGCCATGCCACAATTCCTTCTCCTCCATTCTCCTCTGGGGATCTTGGGCACGCATGCATATGCACCCGACGTGAGTTTAGGCTGCTGGGTCTGGGACTCGAACCACAGTCGACTATGTGGGAGTCTGGCGACATAGCCATTATGCTAACTGCTGGTCCCTAAACATATTTTTAATCTTACAATGCAACCAAAACAGATTCATTTATATTTCAGACTTTTTATACCATATAGACAAGATGCCAAAATACATACACTTAAATGTCTACTTAATAATTATTTGGCTAAAAGTTAGATATAACACTAGCATTTCTTTAATATCATTTAATTTAGTCTATCATGTCTTTAAAATTTAAACTCTTCTGAAAAATGTACAAGTTACATTACAAATTTTTACTCCATTTACATTCTCTCAATTATTTGATTTTGACCATTTTCTTTGAGTTACTTATGAAAAATACTTAAGCTATTTATTTAAGGTATTTTTTCTTGAAGTATAACTAAACAAAACTTGCCTTTTACCAGCTACTTTTATCTTATCTGAAGACTAAATTTCAATACACAAGAGATCTCTGTAATGTTTCCAAAGTTTCTCTGATTTCTTACAGTTCACGTGGCATCCTCCAGCAATCCCACTCCTTGGTATCCACCTGAAAGACAGAATACTTAGTAGGAAAAGTGCTTGAACATCGATGTTTATGGCAGCACTATTCACAATTGCTAAGTCATGGAAACAACCCAAATGCCCACAAACTGATGAATGGTTAGAAAAACTGTGGCATATATACTCAATGGAATACTATTCATTAAAAACAGAAACAAAAAACCCTGGCTTTTGAGAGGAAGTGGATGAATATGGAAGACTTACTGCTGAGTGAAGCAAGTGATGCTATGAAGGATAGGCATTATATGTCCCCACTTAATATATACCGAGTGTCTGCACTCTATGACTGAAACTAATTGTCTAAAAGATATAGAAACACTGTATATAGATGTAAATACTAGATATAGTGTGTGTGAAAGAGACAGTTCTGAGGAAGAACATTTGGGAGAGGGACAGAGAGGCAAAGCATTAATGGCACAAAGAGGTGTGGTATTATCTGTTGAAGACATTTTGTAGTTTTATCAACAGTACGAGGGAGAAATGTTCACCTGTTGAAATAATCCTTTTTTAAGACAAATAATAATGCAATCGAATGTATGGAAGAAAATGAAATTTAAAAAAAAGGGAAAAGAATGTTGCTATATACATGGCATGGTATTCATATTATCTATATTATTATACGACTTTTTTTTCTTTTATTTTTGGAGAGGTTTTTGACTATAGGGCATGTGTGCTCGCCAGACAGACAGAGAGAGACATAGAGACAGAAAGCGAGAAATCACCCCCCGGGGGGATGGTCATGCCGCAATCCCTTCTCCTCCATTCTCCTCTCGGGATCTTGGGGACGCACGCACGTGCGCCCGGCGTGAGTTTTAAGCCACTGGGTCTGGGACGTGAACCGTGGTTGACTATGTTGGAGTCCAGCGACATAGCCATTATGCTAACTGCTGGTTCCCTATTATACAACTTTTAAAAGAAAGAGGTAGTTTTCACATTAAGTAATAAAAGCATGAAGTATATCACTGGAAAAATATCTTATTTTTAAAACACAAATGATAAATATGTATTTTTTTTAATATTTTTATTTTAACTTTATTTATTATTATTATCATTATTATTTTCCAGTTTGATCAGAGAGAGAGAGAGAGAGAGAGAGAGAGAGAGAGAGAGAGAGAGAGAGAGGAAGTGAGAAAGCAAGCCACCAGGTCCGAGACTTGAACCGTGGTCGACCATGTGGGAGTCCAGCGCCTTTAACCACCATGCCACTTGCCGGCCCCATAAATATGTATTTTCATAAGTACATATCTTTATTGATCCCTCTACTTTGTGCTATATAAACACCATAGAAGTTATAAAAGGTACACAGCAAAAAAAAAAAAAAAAAAAAAAAAAAAAAAAAAAAAAAAAAAAAAAAAAAAAAAGTCATTTAGGACAGACACCATTTGGGCCCTTGATTCACCTGTTAACATTTCTGAAGTCACTTTAAGTTATATTTAACAGTTTAAAATCAGCTTCATCAAAGATTGTACCCAAGTCACATGAGCATGAATAGCAGTTGAACCTATTCTAAATTATGAGTGAGCATGCACTGAAACCAATGTGGTAACATAAACAGACAAACATACACAATAAACACAATAAACAAGTATGTGTATACACATTTAATAGAGTCAAAGAATTATAGCTTTTATTTTAGAATTTTAGCTAAGAGACTGCAAAACTCATTAATTTGAAAACCAAGCTGATTCAAATTGCATCTCTGTACATGGAAGAAATTAGTTCATTTACACATATAGCTAATTTATTTTTTATCAAATTCAAAACAAAGCAGACTAGGAATAGTCACATTCACAAAAGACACTGACCAAAATGGATACCAAAGGTACATAAAACTGCAGAAAATTCTTGTAGTATTTTACTAAGTATGGAGATGGAACAGGAACTAGTTAAAAAATCAACTATATTAGACAGGGTTTGGCTCAATGAATCCTTTCAACAATTTAGGTTGTTACTTTTCCTTGTAGCAAATTGATATTTATTGTCAGTTTGTCTGATTGAATTACATAATCAAAGCTTTTCCTAATATAAGCATGTAGAAAAAATCCCAAAAAGTAAATAAAGCCAATTTTGTAGAGTGTTCAGCATAAAACTGAATATAAAATGTCCACTCACAGTATAGATGTAACTCTTGGTATCCCAAAAGCCAAATAATCATTTAGTTTAAAAAAAAAAAAGTGTAGCGCTCCAGATATGAGAGAAAACTCAGACAAGGACCAGACATGAAAGTTAGTTACTTGCAAGTATCAAAGAGTTAATAATAAGTATTTAGTCAATGGAAATGTGACTCTGTTAAAAGATCTAAGAGAGAAACAGAAGATTCAAAAGGGCTGGCCAGCAAAACAGTTGGCAATTAGGGTGACTTGTCTACAAAGTCTAAAGTACAATCAATAATCCCCAAAATAGACAAATACAGTGATATAAGATTAAGAAGTTTCTGCAAGTCAAAAGACACAGTAATTTGTGTGGATCCACAGTACTCAGAATGGAAATATAATTTTAACCATGTATCAGTTATAAGACTGATCACCAGATAGAAGGAACTCGTGGAGCTGGCCCTCCCAAAAATATGATTAACCCAATTAAAACTTAGGAGAATGAGTGGGGGAAAAACACATTCCAAGGAAGATATGTGAATAGCTAAAAGGTATATGAAAAAAAAAAACAACACTCATTATTCCTCATTGTAAGGGAGATGTAGATCAAAACCACAAATGAGATACCACCTAGCCCTAGTCAGAATGACTAAGATTTTAAAAAACAGAAAATGATGGGATCAACAGTTAGCATAATGGCTATGTTGCTGGATTCCCATGTAGTCGACCACGGTTCGCATCCCGGACCCAGTGGCTTAAAGCTCGTCGGGTGCGTGTGCGTGCGTGCCCAAGATCCCGAGAGGAGAATGGAGAAGAAGGGATTGCGGCATGGCCATCCCCCCTGGGGGGTGATTTCTCGCTTTTTGTCTCTCTGTCTCTCTCTCTCTGTCTGGCGAGTGCACACACCCTATAGCAAAAACCTCTACAAAACAAAACAAAACAAAACAAAAATAAACAGAAAATGATAAGTGCTTGTGGAGTGTGGTGAAAAGGGTACTCTCATACACTGTTAGTGGAAATGTAAATTGGTTTAGCCACTGTGGAGACCAATTCTGAGATATTTCACAGATCTGCAAACAGAATTACCATGTGATCCAGCAATCTCATTTCTTGGTTTCCACCCAAAGGAAAGAAAAATCTTTAACCAGAAAAGTGCTCACACATCCATGGTTATTGCAGCATTATTCATAATTGCTAAGACATGGAGCCAACCCAAATGCCCACGAAGAGATGAGTGGATTGAAAACTTGGGCACAGATAGTCTATAGAATAGTACACAGTTATATAAAAAATAAGAAAAAAAATAGAAAAAAAAGAAGAGACCCTGGCTTTTGACAGAAAGTGGATTAGTATGAGAGAAGTGCAGATTTACTGATGAGTGAAGGCAGTAAGGCAATGAAGGAGAGATATTGTATGTCTCCACTTATTATATATAGAGTACTTGAACTCTTTGGCTAAAACTGAATGACTAAAGTTTATAGAAACTAAGAAAATGGTTGTAAATACTGAATACTGTTTAGGAAGAGCAGAGATGAAGGAGTAGCAACAGAAGAAAGATATTAAGAAGAAAAATAGAGAATCAAGGGATTTATGGGGCAAAGAAATGGATCATTATCTTTTGAAGATATTGTTCTAATATGTTGTACTAGACTATACAGAAATGCACACATGTTGGAAAATTGACTTTGTGAGCTAAGTAATGTGATTGACTATAAAAGAAATAGAAATAAAAATTTAAAAACCTATAAAATATTTTTATATCTATCATTTTTTATTAGGCAAATAGTGAACATATCTATTATGGTCTCAATGAAGGTTTCTTTCTTTTTGGATACAGTTTTAATTTTTCCATGTATTCTAAAGATTAGGCTCAATATCAGCACACGTATTTGTGACAATAAAAGTGCACACAAACACACACTTTTATCATTTTTTGTATATAAAATGGGATTTAAACCAAATTATATTAAAATAATAAAACAAAATGCAGATTATTCTCAAATATAGACAAGGGTAGAAAACTTAAAGGTCCAAAAACACACTGAGGTCTACTAAAAATCATTGAGACAGAGGTATATTAGTAAAGGGAATGGTACACAGACATTTAGCATATAATGTACCCATGGGAAGCATACAGGCTACTCCTGTAACAAAGGCCAATCTACTGGAAGTTGTACACTTTGAACAGCAAACGAGGTCCTGAGTTCTGTTAACAAAGGGTGAAAGGGAAAACATGCAGAGAACCTGTTTTTCTAGCTAGAGGTCACACTTCTAATTTCTTGTGACAAAAGTCCTCTTTGGAATAGTACTTAGCCACTTAAAAAAATGAGATTCTGACGTTTGATATAAAATGGATGGATATGTAAGACTTAATGCTAGACAAAGCAAGGTAGAATAAGAAATACAGAATTTGTATGGCTGCAATCAATATACACTGAGTATCTACATAGTATACAGAAACAAAAAAAATGGAACTTATAGAAGTAGGGAGGTCAAGTGCAGATACTAGAGATAGTAAGGGTAGGGATACAACAAAGGTTGCAAATGGAGGAAAACAGGAGTATAAAATACACTGAATTGACGCAAAAATCCTAAATGAGAACTAGCACATCTTATCCAACCTCACATTGTACGTTTTGATTCTGTAGGCTTTACTCAGGGAGGCATGTGTGGTTCAACATACATGTGTGGTTCAAAATACATGTGTGGTTCAACATACATGTGTGGTTCAAAATACGTGCATATCATATATCACTTTAGTAAAAGAAAAGATATAAGCTATCCTAAAATATCGATTAATAAACTAAGCATTTGATAAAACATTCTTAATGAGTAAGACTCCATTAAATCAATATGGAAGGATCATTTCTGAATCCAAATAAAATCTAAATGTGACAAATTCATAGCTATCATCATACTCAATAAGGAAAACCTGAGATGTTTTAAAATAAATCTTGGAATAGGATATGAATGTTTATATTTCCTAGTCCTTCTCTCTCTCTGTTTCTCTGTGTCTCTTTCTTTCAAGGTTGTTTTTAGTGAGTGTGTGAGTGTGAGTGAGTGTGTGTGTGTGTGTGTGTGTGTGGCCTTAGGAGCTTTTTACTCACCGTATAGAGACTGCCAAAAAATGAAAAAAACATCCCCAAGGGAGATGGCCCTGCCACAATTCATTCCCCTTCATCCTTATACCCACTCTATTTTTTTCTCAAATTTTGCAGGTTGTTCGGTTTGGAACTGGGACTGCATTTGGATATGGGGGAGTCCTGTGCTTTAAACACCATACCAGCTGCTGGCCCCTCCCCACTCTTTTTCATTATAGAGATGAGAGCACTGGCCAATACAATCAGAAAATAGTGTAAAATAAAAATCATAATTTTTTAGAGGTTTTTGCTATAGGCTGTATATGCTCAACAGAAAGCCAGAGACAAACAGAGAGAAAGAAATTGAGACATCACTCCCTCCCCCAAGAAATTGACACGCCACAATCCCTTCACATACATTCTGCTCTTGGGATCTTGAGCATGTGCACACACTCAGCATGATTTTAAGCCACCAGGCCCGGGACTCAATCTGTAGTTTATCAAATGAAAGTCCAGTGATGTAGTCATTACACCATCTGCTGGTACCCCCCCCAAAATCATTTAAATTTTTTAAAAGTAAAATAATTTCTATAGTGGAGGCCATGCAGCCAACACAGGCAGAGCCAAAAGATCTGCCTCTAATGTCTAAGCAAGTCTTGGGTGAGAAGAGCTGCAGGCAAGGCCACAGCCATGAGCTGAAGCTTTCAACTTTGTTTCCTGTGCTGGTTTGTGCTGTTTATCCTTTCAGTCTCTCTGTCATGGGCTTTACTGTCATGATGGTACCCTGTAAGGGGAAAATAACAACCCGAGCCTTACTGTAACTTTTACAAGGAAACCAACTAATAGTCCTGAAAGAATGGAGATCCATAAGGTGGAGGTGATCAGGAACTACTTCGTGATACTCACCCCACTTGCCTGTGTTAGGTCAAATTAGCATACGTTAGGCTGAGTTAGTATAAACTGAATTAGCGTAATTAGCATATGTAGACTAAGTTAGTTTAGACTCATTTTGCGTAAACACCCCTTGTTAGGGCTGCAGGCCAAGTTAGCTTATGTTAGGTGGAGTTACTGTATCCACTGACATGACAGGGATTCAAAGATGGGGCATAAGAATTCACTGATTAACAGACAGGAATTCAGCAAACAAGATAGAAGCATTCAGGAGTTAACAGAGGAAGGGCAGGTCTGGCTGGCAGTGACAGGATAAACAGTCCTGAAGGCACCACTGGGAGGTTACCTATCTTAACTGAGAGTTCTTATCTAAATTCAGGCAGGCAACAGATAGTCCCTAACTACAAATGGTTTCTCCTCTCAGTGCTGTAAACTATGAAAAACTGCTAATAAAACATCCTGTTGTCTCCTGAGCTACAAAACCCCCCTCATTCAAAAAGGCCTTATCTGGTAATCAAGATTTAAGAAGAAACTGCACTGGATGGATGGATTCCCTCACCCTGAGGACTGTGACTGTTTATCAAACAAAACAGACATCATGCTTTATAATTATTGTTCCCATACTTTGAATACCTCATTTTTTAGAGTAAACTCTTTTACCTCTCCTACACCATTCCTACTTCTGTAAACATTCCTCAACAAATACGTATGTCTCCTAGCCACAGACGCTGCAGTCTTAAGCTTGCTCTGACTGTAGTTGACTGAGAACACAGTAAAGAGCATAGAGGTCTTCTGCCTGATTTCTTCTCGCCTGCATCACCTTCCATCAAGTTTCAACCTACCCCAGCTGGAACAGGTCTCTGGCATGTCTACTTTCAGAAAATCCAAGAAATCCTCAGAAAAAGTTCTAGGTTCATTAATGAGTTCAACAAAGTGTCTGGATATAATATCAATGTATAGTGTTTTATTTTACACTAACAATTAACAGAGTGTGGTAGAAATAAATAGCTACAGAGGGAAGGTGATATCTAAGAATATAAATCTGAAACCAACAGATGATGGTGTGATCATTACGCCACAGAAGTCTTATGTAGTCAAGAGCTGTTCAAGTCCCTGATCAACACCAGGTGCTTATTTAAATGACCCCATATCCCAAGACAGAATGGAGTAGTAGTGATTGGGATGAGGCCATCCTCACTGGGGAGAGGTTTTCTCTCATTCTGCCTCTCTTTCTCTCATGTGCAATCTATAGCAAAAATCTCTTTATTAAATCTCTATGGAAACTCTCTGTCTTTTGGGGGCAGCTGGAATAATTAATACAATCAAAATTAAAATGAAATTAATTTACAAATTCAATAAATTTTGTTCAGATTTCTGGAGACTTGGTTCACATCAACAGAAAACATCATAAAAGTTGTCTAAAATCAAACAATACCTTGCACCATCATGATTAGGTTTACCAAAAATGAATAAAGAATAGGTATAGGTTCCACTGTCTCAGTTTCTAACTTGAAAGAGATAGCTTTGCCCAGAAGTTGTTGAGGTTATCACCTGAGTGACTGCTGACAAAATAGTTCATTGATAAGTTGGATGCTACACATAGTCTTGACCATCTTGCTTGTATACATAGAGACACTCATGTGTCCTGAGAGTATAACCCCTCTCCTTGCCTGTTGAGGACTGGACATGAACCACACTAAGGAAAAGTTGGCAGGCTCTGAGTTGGAGAAAATAGCAAAAATGCCTGATTTTGTACTACTAACATGCTGTTCTAGATTATCCCAGCTCTATAATGTATTTTAGGGTCTTGGAATTTCATGCTTCCTATTTTATTTTCTTCCTTTGTTTCACTGTATAGTTTTGATGACATGGGGGCTTTTTCATGATTGCAGAACAGCTTAATCTTTTTCTATTGTAGTGAGGTATATTGCTAGTAGTTTGAATAAAATTCTATCGATATATGGATTAATTTGGGTAAGGTTGACATTTTGATTATATGTATATTCCCAATCCAAATACATGAGATGTGTTTTCCATTTCGGTCATACTTTTAAACAACCTTTATAAAGGTTTTTTTTTTTCTTTTCTTTGTAGAGGACTTTCAGTTCTTTATGTTTATTCCTATGTTTATGTGTGTGTGTGTGTGTGTGTGTGTGTGTGTGTGTGTCTATTATAAATGTCTTTTCTTACTTTAATTCTACCTAAGTCTGTTCAATGCTAGAATATAAAAATATTATCACTCTTTGTACTTTGATTTTTTTATCCTGCTACTTTATTATATGTATTAATCACTTTGAGAAGCATTTTTTGTTGATCCAGATTTTTTATGTTTATAATCATACACTGGCAGAGAGTGATAATTTGAATACTTGTTTTTCCCTTTTAATATCATTTTCATTCCACTGTTTCCTCGTTGCTCAGATCTTCCCACCCTACGTTAAAATTAAAGTGGAGATACTGGGGCCAGGACATGGCGTACTGATTACATTGCTGTGTGCCACACAGCCAAGCATGATTTGACTTTGGTACCCACTGTCTTGAAAAATCACAATAGACACACTTGCATGCATGCCCAAGACTCCAGCAGAAATTTAGAATATGAGATTTTGCCATCACTATCTCTAAAGGAGGGGTTATTTACCCATATTATCTCCTCCTGTAGCTGTCTGTCTTCATCTCTGGAAAGCACTAATACATTAACTCTGAAACCTCTCTCCATAAAGTAGAGAAATTACATGGACTTGTCTTGTTCCAGCTGTAGTGGGAACTCCATTCAAAATGATATTAGCATTGAGTTTATTATACATGGCATTTTATTCATTGGGTATTGTCCCTTTTATGCCAGTTTTGCTGATAGTCTTCATCATGAAGGTGTGTTATATTTTATCAACCACTTTATGATATCAATCAATAGGACACTATAGCTTTTATTTACCTTTTGAGATATGGGATCTTTTACATTTAATGTTTTGCATATGTTAAGCCACTTTCCATATCTGAAATAAAGCCTATCTGATCATGGTTAATAATATTTTAAATATGTTGTTGAATATGATTTTCTAGAATATTTTTAAAAATCTTGTTCCTTCTATAGTCATTCAAAAATATTTCTCTGTTGTTTATTTCTTATTATGTCATTATCTCTCAGGGTTTTAGGGTAATGGTAGGTTAGAAGAATAAATTTGAGTAGGTTCCTACCTATTGAATCATTAGAAGTAGTTTGAGACATTTAGATTTTTCTATCCCTGTTAATTTTTTTGTGATTATCTGTTCAGAAGAGACATTTGGTGTTGAAATGCAGTATGGTTATTTTGTGACTATCTGTCTCTCCCCTTAGCTGTAATAGTCTCTCTTTTACCTATTTCTGTACTCCATTATTGGGAGTGTAGATAGTTAGAGGTGTTCTATTTTCTTGGTTAATTGAAACTTTTTGAATTATGTAGAGTACTTTGTCTCTTCTTTGACTTGAAGTCTCATTATTTATTTTTTAAAAACTTTATTGGTGATTCTGTAGGCATTTCTATGTTTACATTTGTTTTATCTACAATCTCTTTTGACTGCTAAAGATTTCATGACACTCACCATTTTTAAATTTTTATTTGAATGATATATTATTGACAAGCCTTCAGTTTTGATATGTAAATCTCTGTCAGTGAGACATAGTTCTTATTAGTGACATATAGATGGCTCCTGCTTTTATTTTTATTTTATTTATTTATTATTTATTATCATTTTTATATTCAGTTGTATTATTACAGCAGGACCACTGAATTTTCTTAACATTAATACATTGGCTATTGCTTCCAAGATACTATGATTTAGAAAAATCTCTTTTAGCATTTAATTAATGCAGAGTTTATTATATTAATATTCAGTCTTATTATCAATATTTGTGGATTTATACCTAGCATTAAGTGAGCTATTTTATTGATTGGTTTTTCTTTCCTTTTTTTTTTCTTTTTACTTTTTGTCTTTCTTCAGTTTTAATCATAGAGCAGTCCCATCTGTGCTTCTGGATGAACTGATCTAGGGTTTCTGAATTATAATACTATCTATCTATCTGAGAATAATCTTATTTATTCTTTCCATTAGAAGAAAAATGGTCAGGTAAAATGTTCTTGTCAAATAGTTTTTAATTTAATGTCATGGATGCATTCAGGACAGAATTCTCTAGATTTTCTTATTTCTGCAATGTTTCCCACAGGGCATAGACAAAATTACTCCACAAATTTTAATGGACTTTTTTGACCCATTGATAACAGGACTCCTCCATCCCGTTTCTAGCATAGTACCTTCAGGATGCATATTAAGCCTCCTTAATTGTGTTAAAGTACATTCTTTTGCTAATCTCAACAAGCCTTCTTTTCTTATCACTAACCTAGAAACTGTAAATCTGACCTATAACCTACATGCCCCACTTCTACACGTCCCTCCGTTTTGGGCCAGAACATGGAAAAAATTCTACACTAAATTCCAAACTTTATGTCTTGCTCTCAAACCAAAAAAAGAAACTGCTATATCCGAGCATCCAGAAAATGCATTAATTATGCATTTTCTGGACTGATCCTCTGGGCTGATTACACATATTGATGTTTAGTAATCCAGCATATAATTATATTTGTTTTGCAGAGTTTGTTGTTTCCATCGACAATATCTTCTGTTTCTTTTCATATCTGTATTGCTTAAGACTTCTGCTCTTCCGGACGTGTGTATGTGTGCCCAAGATCTTGAGAGGAGAATGGAGGAAAAGGGATTGTGGCGTGACCATCCCTCCTGGGGGGTGATTTCTCGCTTTCTGTCTCTCTGTCTCTCTCTGTCTCTCTGGCGAGCACACATGCGCTACTGCAAAAAATCTCTCCAAAAACCAAAAAGAGTTCAAGAGTTCTGCTCTTAAGCTATTAAAATAATTCACATACGTAACTTTATGTGTACCTCTCTGGACATTTTTACAATCTTGTGTTTGATGGTTACCAATCTGTCTATGTTTTGCCAGGGTGTCAGTTTTTTTATGCTTATTCTATTTGGAGATCTATTTATTTTTTGGACTGGAGATTCCCTATGATTCTCCAGATTTAAAATGTTTTCAGGTAACACTTGATAGAAGTGGTCTTCCATGATAATACCAAGCTTCTTCATTTCTACAATATCAACTTTATAAGTATTTGGGCATTTAAACGTGTCTCGCAATTACTTTATGTCATTATTTCATCAATAGACAGACAATTGAATGATTGATATATTGATGGTTTGTTCTATATTGGAGACAATGTCTTTAAGATCTGAAATGAATCATTTTGTGTGGTCTAAAATGCTGTTAATGACTTCATGGTGATTTTAGTTTTTTGAATTCTGTTCTTCCATTCTAGATGTTCTCTGTGAGTCTACTTTTGTGATGCCTATTTCTTTATGGACTTTTTAAATCATGGTCAGGAATAATTTTCTAATATTCTACAATTTAATGTGTTCTGTTACTTCTCATTAAATATAGTCACAAGTAATGATCACAATTCTTTTTGGTGCTTTTCTGTTTATTGTTTTTGTTGCTTAATCTTGGTGTACAGGTATATTTTTCCCTCAAAAGAGAATCTGTTTTGTTTAAATCATTTATTTAATTTGATTAAGGAATATTTTTTTAATTTATTTGCTATATTAACATGCCAGAGAATTACACAAACAGAGAGATAGAGATGTAGAAAGAAAATTTCTAGCTTAAGGAGTCATGTAAAAAAAAGTATAACACCAACTGCTTGTTTTGTTATTTTGTTATTGTTAACAAACTAAGACCAGATTCACTCACTGAAGAGCTCTTAAACCAAACCATAGGCACATGTTTTGATGAAGGAATGTACAGCTTTATTGTAAAGCATGCAGAGTAGTCAGCCCATGCTGAAAAGACCCAGTCCCCTCCCAAACAATGTTATCCATGTGCACTTTTGAGGATGAAATTAGGGGCACACGTCCTATAATGTGTGATTAATTGAGTGAGTCATGCAAGAGGGCATGCTCATCTCTTGGGCATTCTTCACTGTCAGATATGAGATAATCCAATTTTTATTCAGGTTTCTGAAGTCATTCTGCCTTGGGTCTCTGGGCTCAAAGCCAGCAGTTTCCATATTTGAAAATATGTCATGTAATGAAATAAAAACTTTATATTTTCTTTAAGCAAGACTTTTGAGGTTAAATAGCCTTTATCCGAGGCCCATTTTGTTTTATATATTTTTTTTATATTTTGGAGAGGTTTTTGTATAGCGTACGTTCACTGACCTGAAAGACAGAGAGACAGAAAGTAATAAACCACCTCCCAGGGGAGTTGGCCATGTAGCAATCCCAACTTTTCCAGTCTATCCTCAGGATTTTGGGCACACATGCACATGTGCCTGGTGTGAGTTTAGGCCACTGGGTCTGGGGCTCGAACTGCAGTTGACTACATGGGAATCCAATGACATAGCCATTACACCAACTGCTGTTCTCCTTGTTTTATTGATATTACAAAAATCAGAAGTCTTACTCTTAATCTGAGCCATTACAATGTAATGACATGTATTCTTATTTGTGTGTGTGTTACTTTTTTTTAAATTTATTTATATGTATTTACTTTTTTAAAAAAACATTCAGTCACATTATTTAGCTTACAAGGTGATCATTTCAATATGTGAACATTTCTCCCCAGTCCAGTTGATCAAAATATAACAACACTACCTTCCTGTCTCAACAATACTGTCTTCGTATCTTTTCTACAAATGTTTTTCCCCAGGCCCCAATCCTCCACACAAACCAGATCTGGCATTCACAACCATCTCTTTTGCTTGCACATCCTTTAGCCTGTCAGCATCAGTTATAGAGTGCGGACATTCAGTATATATATATTAAGTGGGGACATACAGTGTCTCCCCTTCATAGCCTGTCTTGCTTCACTCAGCAGTAAATCTTCCATATTCTTCCACTTTCTGTCAAAAGTCAGGGATTTTTTGTTCTTAATAGCTAAAGAGTATTATATAGAATACATGTGCCACAGTTTTTCAGTCCATTCAGCCGTATGGGGGCATTTGGGTTGATTCCGTGTCTTAGCAATCGTGAAAAATGCCAGTTGCTAAGCAATGTGCAAGCACTTTTCCAATGAGGAATTCTTCTGTCCTTTAGGTAGATGTCAAGAAATGGGATTGCTGGATCGTATGGCAGTTCTATTTGTAGATTTTTGAAGAATCTCCAAATTGTTCTCCACAGTGGTTGGGCTAATTTACATTCCCACCAGCTTTTTAAGAGAGTTCCCCTTTCACCACACCCCCGCCAACACTTATCATTTTTTTTTTAAATCTTAGACATTCTGACTGGGGTTAAGTGGTTATCTCATTGTTGTTTTGATCTGCATTTCTTTACGATGAGGGATGTTGAGCATTTTTTCATATGCCTTTTGGCTATTCATATGTCATCTTTAATGAGTGTTCTTTTCAACTCCTTCTCCCATCTTTTAATAGGGTTGATTATCTTTTTTTCAAACAGCTTCTTTAGTTCCTTATGTATTCTGGTTATCAGTCCCTTATCTGATTCATAGTGTACAAAAATATTTTTCTATTCTGAGGGCTGTCGATTCACACTAATTACTGTGTCTTTTGCCATGCAGAAGCTTCTTAGTCTGATGTAATCCCACTTGTCTATTTTGGGGATTATCGACTGTGCTTTGGGGGTCTTATGTAAGAAGTCTTTTCCTACCCCAATGTCTCCCAGAGTTTCCCCAGTGTTTTCTAGAAGCAGTTTGATAGTTTATGGTCTTAGATTTAGATCCTTGATCCACCTTGACTTGATTTTTGTCAAAGGTGAGAGGTAGGGGTTCAGATTCATCTTTCTACAGGTGGAAATCTAGTTTTTCCTGCACCATTTGCTAAAGATGTTTTCCTTTTCCCACTGGATTGACTGGTACCCCTTGTAAAAAATCAGTTGACTGAATGATTGGAGATTTATTCCTCTGGACTCAATTCTGTTCCATTGGTCCATATGTCTGTTCCTTTGCCAATACCATGCTGTTTTGATTACCACAGCTGTGTAGTATATTTTTGGGTCAGGGAGTGAGATGCCTCCCACTCCACTCTTCTTTTGTAGAATTGCTTTGGCAACGCAGGGTTTTTTATTATTCCAGATGAATATTATGATTGTCTTTTCTAAATCTGTGAAGAATGTGTCTGGTACTTTGATTGGCATTGCATTAAATAGGTAGATTAATTTGGGTAGAATTGCCATTTTGGTTTTATTAATTCTTCCAATCCAGGAACATGGGATGTCCTTCCACGTTTTTGTGTCATATTCAATTTCTTTTTTTAGGTTCTCATAGTTTTCCTTCTGGAAGTCTTTAACTTCTTTGGTTAGATTTATCCCTAAGTATCTTATACTTTTGGTGGCTATGGTAAATGGGATAACTTTTTTCAGTTCTATCTCCGTCTGCCTGTTGTTTGTACATAAAAATGCTATAGACTTCTGTATATTAATTTTGTATCCTGCAACTTTACTGTATTTGAGCAATACTTCCAGAAATTTTTTAATGGAAATCACTGGGTTTTCTATGTACAAAATCATGTCATCTGCTAATAGATAGAGTTTTACCTCTTCTTTTCCTATTTGAATGCCTTTATTTTTTTCCTCTTTTCTGATTGTGTTGGTGAGGACTTCCAGTACTATATTGAAAAGGAGTGGAGAAAGTGGGCATCCTTGTCTTGTACCCGTTTTTAATGGGAAATCTTTCAGCTTTTCTTCATTCAGGATGATGTTCACAATGGGTTTTTCATAGATATCTCTTATTGTGTTGAGAAATGACCCCTGTATGCCGATTTTGCTGAGCGTTTTGATCGTAAAGGAATGTTGTATCTTAAATGCTTTTTCTGCATCAATCAATGTGACCATGTGATTTTTGTCTTTTTTCTTGTTGATATAGTGTATTGCATTTATGTTTTTGCATATGTCAAACCAACTTTGCCTTCCTGGAATAAAGCCTACCAGATCATGATGTATAATATTTTTTATAAGTTGTTGGATACAGTTTGCTAGTATCTTGTTGAGAATCTTTGCATCTATATTCATCAAAGATATTGGTCTATAGTTTTTCTTCCTTGTCCTGTCCTTACCTGTTAGTTTCCATGTATATGAGTATTTTTGAAGATTTCTCTTGAAATTAAATTCAAGTTTAATTCCATCATGGTCAGAGAATATGCTAGGAATAGTTTCTATGCCTTTACATCTGTAGAGGCTTGCTTTGTGCCCTATGATGTTGTCAATCTTTGAAAAGGTTCCCTGTGGGGGTGACAAAAAATTGGATCTCGTGGTTTTTTGATGGAAAGTTCTATAGATGTCTGTTAAGTCCATTTCATTTATGGTATCATTCAGATCCTTTATCTCTTTAACTATCTTGGTCTAGATGATCTGTCCCGAAAGGATAGTACAATGTTGAGGTCTCCAATAATTAGTGTATTTCAGTCTATTTCCCCTTTTAGATCTAACAGTCTTTCCTTCACATATTTGGGTGCTCCTGTGTTGGGTGCATAGATATTTATAGGAGTTATATCTTCTTGATCTATTGATCCTTTTACTACAATATAGTGCCCTTCTTTTTCTCTTCGAACAGTTTTTGTTTTAAAGGCTATATTGTCAGAGATTAGTAACGCAACTCCAGATCTTTTTTGGTTCCCTATTGCATGGAAAACCTTTTTCCAACCCTTCACTTTAGGTCTATGTATGTCTTTATTGATGAGGTGGGTTTCCTGTAGGCAACAAATAGAGGGTCTCTGTTTTTTTATCCATTCGGCCAGTCTGTGTCTCTTGATTGGGAAATTTAATTCATTCACATTCAATGTTATTATCAATGTAACTGGTTCTGTCCCAATGTTTATGTTGGCCATTGTCACAGTAGCCTTTTATTCCTTTGTTTCTGTCTGTTAGCTCTTTAGTTTTCCTGGAGGAGTACTTTCTTCAGGGTTTCTTGAAGAGCTGGCCTGGTGGTGGCAAATTCTCTCAGGTCTTATTTGTATGAGAAGACGTTAATCTTTTTTTCCCATATGAAGGTTAATCTTGCACGATACAATAATCTTGGTTGAAGTTGTTTCTCTTTTAGCATTTTCAATACATCTTCTTATTCTTTCCTTGCTTGCCTTGTTTCCGTTGAGAGGTATGGAGTTAGGCTGATGGGAGCTCCTTTGTATGTTGCTTCTCATTTCTCTCTTCACAGTTTTAGGACCATGTCTTTATCTGTGGTATTGGAGAGTCTGGCTAAGATGTGCCTTGGAGAAAATCTTCTGGGGTTGATTCTAATTGGGGTCCTTTGTATTACTTGGGTCTTGATGCTTGAGTGCTTCACTAGACTCAGGAAACTTTGTCCCAGGATTTCATGTAATAGATTTTCCATGCCATTATTAGTTTTTTCACCTTCTGGGATGCCAATTATTTTGATATATGGGCATCTTATGGAATCTAGTATTTCTCGTATATTATCCTTGTTTTTTTTTTTTCTTTTTAAGTTATTTTCTCTATGTTTTTTGTGGTTCTTTCTAGGTCAGAGGTTTTATCTTTTACATCAAATATTTGATCTTCAGCATGATCTAATCAACTTTTAATATTTTCAAGGGAGTTTTTGATTTCTTCTATTCCAGACTTTATCTCTAATGGCTCTATCTGGTTCTTTCTCAGAGTATCCATTTCTTCTTTCATATTTTGGAAGGGCTGCCTCATCTCCTATAGTTCATTGTCTATTTTCTGTTCCAACTCAAAAATATTGTTCACCATAAATGTTTGGAATTCTTTGTCTGACATTTTGTTAACATCATCCATTAGCACGAAAGATGGAGGGGAGTTATTCTGTACCTTTGATGGAGATGTATTTTCTTGTTTATTCATACCTGAGGCTCTTCTACTACTAGCCATTGGAAGATGTATTCACTTTGAATACCTCTTGCAGGAACGTTTCTCCGACTAGGAATAAGTGACTTTCCCTTTTGCTGCAAATTAATGTTTGCCAAAGTCTCTCTTCTATTGTTTTTACCAATGTTGTGTCAGTAGGGGTATTCTACTGAGGTGTCTGATAAGCAATATCTTCTTTTTCTCAGCTTTATCAGTACAAGGGAAGATCCCAGAGAATGTTATATTACTAGAGGATTTCAGGTATCTGATTATAGACCTGTCTAGTCCTTCTAGCAGGGTGGATGATGAAGAGAGGGTATTAGCTGAAACAACACAAGAAAAAAAAAAAAAAAAAACACAGAGAAATAAAGAAAAAGTTGCATGCCACACACACTGCTCATGATTTTACCAAAGGCCTGCCACTGGGTCTGTGGCCTGCTGCTGGACACAGGACAGACTGTGGGAGGAGGAAGACCAGAAATTAACAAGAGAATAAAGAAGCTGAAAAATCAAAAGCAGGAAGTACTAGCCACCTACGTAGGGGGTGGCGCTTGGGCAAGGGGTCTGCAGGTGAGGAAGCAGTGATGTCCCTGCCTCAGAATTGCTGGCTGGCCAGAGGCCTGCTGCTGGGTCTGTGACCTGCTGCTGGGGACAGGACAGGCTGTGGGAGTTGTAAAACCAGGAAATTAACAAGAGAATAAAGAAGCTGAAAAATCAAAAGCAGAAAGTACTAGCCACCTGTCCTGACCCACAGGACAGTCGAATAGGTTTTCTGAGGGAAGGAGGGAGAGACGGGACAAACAGCACAATGTTACAACACAGGGATGACACAGTATTACAACTCTTCAGGGTCGTCCATTTGTTGTGGGCCAGGGATCGTGGTTATATACATGTTGGTGGGTGGTGATTGGTTAAATGAAGTATTGTAAAAGGTGGGTTATGCTTGGTTGCTTTTGTGGACCAATCATGAGGTGCTGGATTTGCAAATCTGAGGGATTCTAAGCTCACCAATTGGTGAGTGCTATGGGAAGTGGCCAATCAGAGTATGGTTTTGAAGGTGAGGTTTTGAAGGGGAACCAATTGTGGCCTTTGGCATTGTGTAATTGTTTGCTCTCTGAGGAACTGAAACCTAAGGGCTTCCTAAGATGACAATAGTAAGAGACTCATGAAAATGGCCTTGGCACACTCGCTGGTGTGCAGCCTCCCACATGTCCCCCTTTTCTGTTTTAATTTGAGAGATGAGGAGAAGGCCTGGGGGAATTGCGCCTGTCTTAGGTTGGGGTTCTTTATGGAACCATACGTGCATTCTTACCCATCATTGAATAGTTCCATAGTTATGAAGGGCTTCTTGTCTTAGGTGGAAGGACTGAACAGTTATTGGGTTCATCAGACTCTCTTACACATCTTTGGCTAATCAATTCAGTGCCTCAGGCAAGACCAGTATAGGGGTGTTGGCCTTCCATCTCCAATCCAGTATAGTGGACCTGGATAGGCCGCATAGTAAGCGAGTCTATTTGTTGTTTGAGGAAAGACATGAGCCCATTAAATATAACAGGTTCCAGTGAGCAAACAATTAAAATGCCAATGAATGGGCCAAGTAGGGGGAGGAGACCATTCAGCGAGTTGTTTTCTACGTCATTGGAGAGATTCATGGAGTTGATGTATTTTGTCATGAACGATGCCAGACTTGTTGGCATAAAAGCAGCAGCATTCCTGTAAAGCAAGACAGAGACCCCCCTGTTCTGCCAGAGATCTAAACCTCATCTATTTGAAGAACCACCTCAGCCAGGGAATCTAGTTGGTCTTGGATGAAGGTAACTGTGGTGGCTAATTCCTGAACATCTGAGATGAAACTCTCAGTGACTTGGCATAGATAGAGAGAATAACCCAAGCCAGTGGAGCTGGCAGCTGTAGCTGCTGTGATACCCAGGGTGGCCAGAATGGGGATAAAGTGTATAGCGTGTTTGGATCTTCCCATGATAAGGTCAAAGGAGGGGACAGGAACTGGTTCATTTCCCCTTACGATCTCTATATTAGGAATAAGAATGGCAAGGGTACAGAAGCCCAACCATTTAGGGGGTAAGAAAGTGTAAGCTAGATTATTACCACAGACAAAAACAGTAAAGGCTGAGAGTTTTGAGAGTATATATTGAGAAGGTCACTGCGGTTGGAGGATAATGTGAGATGGTGCCATGCTTGCCCTTGTTGGTGTATGGTTTCTGTTACCAGGAAGACTTCCTGTACCTCAAAGTTCATTGATGGTTGTGGTATCTGAACTGGTTTAATTTTTGTGCCAGGGTAAAAGTGGGCTGATAACGATTCTGTGAGGAATCTGTACTTTTAGATTTACCCACTCTCAGTTTTTCCAATTGTGACATTAAGTCTTGATGTTTCTTTTTTAATTGAATTTGCTCTTCAAGTTGTTTAATTTTATTCAAAATTTCTTCCTTAGGGTCAATTACCAAAATCACCAAAGTTGGTGCAGATGCGACTGAGTTGTTAAATGGCGGTCGTTTTTTGAAATGTAGCCATTTTGAATTATTGTACTTGTCTGCCTCTGTTTCTAAAGTTTCTTTTTTCAGGTGGCCATTTTGGGTTATTGTATTTGGCTGCTTTGTTTCTAAAGTTTCTTCTTCAGGCGACCATTTGAAGTTATTATATTTGTCAGACTCGGCCTCTAGGATTTTCTCCTCTGAACTAGTTGATGACTAGTTTTTCTTTGGCTCTTGTAGAGCCTTAAGGTTGTTTTTCTTTTTAGATTTTGGGATTTTTTGGGTTTTATCTTGCCTTCAGGGTTTTAACTTCTTCCTCCCTGTCTAGGAAAATAAGATCCTCTCCCTGTTCTTTTTCAATTTTAGGATCCTTGGTTAGATCTGAGGTGGGTATAGACTCCTCCTGGGGTTGGTCATTTTGCATGATCTGCTCTCCCTTAGTGACCATAATGGCAAAGGCTTCTTTTAAGCTCTGAACGAATAGCTCGTGCTAAGCTCTTGTCCCATTATCACCCGTACTTAAAATGAGATGTAAGTAAATACTTACCAGGACGTCTTCTCTCTCTCCTCTCTCTCTTTTTTTTGGTGTAGCTTTTATATTTTATTATTATTATTATTTTTATTTTTTAAAATTTTTTATTATCATCATATTCTTCTTTATATTACATTGAATTACATATAACTTTACAGTGTATTACATTGCTTTTTCAAAAGGGAATGCCATGCATGTCAGTCAGTACAGAGACATTAATCTCCCCACTTCAACATTCAATATCTTTTCTATGTTTTCCCCAATCATTATTATTATTATTATTATTATTATTATTATTATTATTATTTAAAACAGTCAATTGCTATTTCTCATTTTGCTTGTACAAATACTTTGCCCATTATGAAATACTTCTCAGACAAATCCAGTTGAGAATACTATACATGTCAACATCAACAGTTAATAAGCCATATCTATTTCTCACTAACGTCCTGCCTCTCTATTGTTCACTTGTTATCTTTCTCTATCCTCTTCTCTTCACTTCCCCCATTTCACACTGTCCTATTCTCATTAAGTACCTTCACTGCTTTTATGTCCTCCAATTTTTTGCTATTATAGACTGCTGATAGTCGGTATATATTGAGTGGATACATACAATATCTTTCTTTCATAGCCTGGCTTACTTCACTCAGCAATACATCCTCCGTATCTGACCACTTTCTATCAAATTCCAGGGTCTTGTTATTTTTTATGGCTGAGTAGTATTCCATAGAGTATATATACCACACTTTTCCAATCCATTCATCAGTTGTGGACATTTAGGTTGGTTCCATGTCTTGGCAATTGTGAATAATGCTGCAATAAACATTGATGTGCAAGCACTTTTCTGACTGAGCGTTCTCCTGTCTTTTGGGTAAATACCCAGAAGTGGGATTGCTGGATCAAATGGTAGTTCTCTTTGTAGATCTTTGAGGAACCTCCATATTGTTCTCCACAGTGGTTGAACTAGTTTACATTCCCACCAACAGTGTAGGAGGGTTCCCTTTTTACCACATCCCCGCCAACACTTATCACTTTTTATATTCTTAATCTTTGCCATTCCGACAGGGGTTAGGTGGTATCTCATTGTAGTTTTTATCTGCATCTCCCTTATGATGAGGGATGTCGAGCATTTCCTCATATGCTTTTTGGCTGTTCGTATGTCTTCCTTACAGAGACTTTTGTTTGGTTCATTTTCCCATCTTTTAATTGGGTTCATCATTTTTTTTCGCATAAGGTACTTGAGTTCCCTATGTATTCTGGTTATCAGTCCCTTGTCTGAGGCATATTTAACAAAATATTTTCCCATTCTGAGGGTTGTCGGTTCACACTTGTTACTGTGTCCTTTGCTGTGCAGAAACTTCTTAGTCTAATATAGTCCCACTTGTCTATTTTAGGGATTGTTGCCTGTGCTTTGGAAGTCTTATTTAAGAAGTCTTTGCCTACTCCAATGTCCCCCAGAGTTTCCCCAGCATTTTCCACCAGTAGTTTTATTGTTTGAGGTCTTAGGTTCAGATCTTTGATCCATTTTGAGTTGACTGTTGTTAATGGTGAAAGATGGGGGTTCAGTTTCATCTTTCTGCAGGTGTACACCCAGTTTTTCCAGCACCATTTACTAAAGAGGTTTTCCTTTTCCCAATGGATTGACTGATATCCTTTGTCAAAGATCAGTTGGCTGTAAGCTTTGGGGGTTATTTCTGGGGTCTCTATTCTCTTCCATTGTTCCACTTGTCTGTTTTTATGCCAATACCATGCTGTTTTGATGAACACAGCCTTATAGTATATCTTGGGATCAGGGAGTGATATGCCTCTTACTCCATTCTTCTTGTGCAGGATTGCTTTTGCAATATGAGGTCTTTTATGGTCCCAGACAAATTCTATGATAGCCTTTTCTAGATCTCTGAAGAATATCTCTGATATTTTGATTGGAATTGCATTAAACATGTAGATTAATTTGGGTAGAATTGCCATTTTGATTATGTTAATTCTTCCAATCCAGGAGCATGGGATGTCCTTCCACATTTTTATGTCAATTTCAATGTCTCTTTTAAGATTTTCATAGTTTTCTTTATAAAGATCTTTGACTTTCTTAGTTAGGTTTATCCCTAGGTATCTTATACACCTTGTGGCTATGGTGAAAGGGATTCCTTTCTTCATCTCTGCTTCATTCAACTTGTTGATAAATAGAAATGCTATAGATTTTTGGATATTGATTTTGTATCCTGCCACCTTACTGTATTCACTTATTACGTCAAGCAGTTTTTTCATGGATACCTTTGGATCTTCTAAGTATACCATCATGTCATCTGCAAATAAAGATATTTTCAATTCTTCTTTGCCTATTCGAATGCCTTTAATATTATTCTCTTCTCTGATTGCAATAGCTAAGACTTCCAGTACTATATTAAGGAGCAGTGGAGAAAGTGGGCAGCCTTGCCTAGTACCTGTTTTCAGAGGAAAAGCTTTCAGCTTTTCCCCATTCAGTATAATGTTAGCTGTAGGTTTTTCATAGATTGCTTTTATTGTGTTCAGCAATGACCTTTCTATACCAATCTTACTGAGAGTCTTAATCATAAAAGGATGTTGTATTTTATCAAATGCTTTCTCCGCATCAATTGAGATGATCATATGGTTTTTATCTTTCTTTCTGTTAATGTGGTGTATTACATTTATGGTCTTGCGTATATTAAACCACCCTTGCATCCCTGGTATAAAGCCTACCTGATCGTGATGAGTGATCTTTGTTATATGTTGTTGGATATGATTTGCGAGTATCTTGTTGAGAATTTTCGCGTCTATATTCATCAATGATATTGGTCTGTAGTTTTCCTTTTTTGTCATATCTTTATCTGTTTTGGGGATGAGGATGATGGAGGCTTCATAAAATGAATTTGGAAGGTTTCCTTCCTTTTGAATCTTTAGAAATAATTTTAGTAGGATAGGAGTTAACTCTTCCTTAAAAGTTCTGTAGAATTCACAAGTGAAGCCATCTGGGCCTGGGCTTTTCTTTGTTGGGAGGTTATTTATTACTGATTCAATCTCCTGGCTTGTTATGGATCTATTCAGGTTCTCTATGTCTTCCTGATCCAATCCTGGTAGATTATATGCAGACAGAAATTTGTACATCTCCTCCAGGTTATCTTGTTTGTTGGCGTAAAGTTGCTCATAGTATCCTCTAATGATATTTTGTACTTCTGCTATGTCTGTTGTAATATTGCCTGTTTCATCACATATTTGATTAATCTGGTTTCTTTCTTTCTTCTTCTTAATCAGTCTAGCCAATGGTGCGTCGATCTTGTTAATCTTTTCAAAGAAGCAGCTTTTGCTTTCATTTATTTTCTGTATGGTTCGTTTATTTTCTATTTCATTTATTTCTGCTTGAACCTTTATTATTTCTTTTTGCCTGGCATTTTGGGGGTTTGTTTGTTGTTGTTTTTCCAATTCTCTGAGGCATGATGATAAGTAATCTACTTGCCATCTTTCTATCCCTTTTTTATGTGCACTAATTGCTATGAATTTCCCTCTTATGACTGATTTTGCTGTGTCCCATAGATTCTGGACACTTGTGTACTCATTATCATTAGTTTTCATAATTTTTTTTTATTTCAGCCTTAATTTATTCAGTAGTGAAAAAGTCATTCAGAAGTAGGTTGTTCAGTTTCCATGTGTTCGTGTATTTTCGGGGTTGTGTCTTGAAATTAATCTTGAGTTTAATTCCGTCATGGTCAGAGAAGATGCTGGGTACAGTTTCTATGCCTTTGAATCTATAAAGGCTTGATTTGTGTCCTAATATATGATCTATCTTTGAAAAGGTTCCATGTCGGGGTGAGAAAAATGTATATGTTGTGGATGTAGGGTGGAAAGTTCTATAGATACCTGTCAAGCCCATTCGATTTATAGTATCATTTAAGTCCTGTCTCTCTCTATTTTCTGACTAGAAGATCTGTCTATATCTAGGAGATAATGGGGTATTGAGATCTCCAACAATTATAGCATTTCTCCCTATCTCTCCTTTTAGCTCCAGCAGTCTTTCCTTCACATATTTAGGTGCACCTGAGTTGGGTGCGTAGATATTTATAAGGATTATGTCTTCTTGCTGGATTACCCCATTTACTATTATATAATCCCCTTCTGTGTCTCTTCTTACAGTCTTTGTCTTGAAATCTATTTTGTCTGAGATCAATATCGCTACTCCAGCCTTTTTTTGATTTCCATTTGCATGGAGTATCTTTTTCCAGCCCTTGACTTTTAGTCTATGTATGTCTTTATCCATAAGGTGAGTTTCTTGTAGGCAACAGATAGAGGGTTTCTGTTTTCTTATTCATTCAGCCAGTCTATGTCTCTTAACTGGAGAATTTAATCCATTGGCATTCAATGTAATTATCGATATTTCTGTACCTGATCCTATCATTAAGTGAGTCATTTTCTTGGTTGCTTTTTGTTCTTGTATAACTGTCCCTGATTTTTTAGCTTTCCTGGTATAATACTCCCTTCAGAACCTCTTGAAGAGCTGGTCTGGAGTTGGTTAATTCCTTCAAATTTTGTTTATTTGAGAATGTTTTTATCTTTTTTTCTCATGTGAAAGATAATTTTGCCGGGTATAGTATTCTTGGTTGAAATTGTTTTTCACTCAACACTTTTACTATGCTTCTCCATTCTTACCTTTCCTGCTTTGTTTCGGCCGAGAGATCCGATGTTAGCCTGATGGGGTGACCTTTGCAAGTAACCTGGCATTTCCCTCTTGCCAACTTTAGTATCTTGTCTTTGTCTGTTGTTTTTGCCAGTCTGGCTATAATGGGCCTTGGAGAAGATCTTCTTGGGTTGATTCTACCTGGGGTCCTATGTATTTCCTTGGTCTGGATACTTGAATGCCTTTCTAGATTTGGAAAGGTTTCTTCCAGGATCTCGTGGAATAAATTATCTAGGCCCTTATTATTTTCTTCCTCTTCTGGAATACCAATTATCCAGATGTCGGGGCGCTTGATAGTATCCAGTATTCCTCGTATATTATCCTCATTTTTCATGGTTGTTTTCTCAATCTTCTTGATACTTTTTTCTAGGTCAGATATTTTGTCTTCTACATTGGAGATTCGATCTTCTGCCTGGTCTAACCTACTTTTAATACTTTCAAGGGAGGTTTTGATTTCCTGTATCACATTCTTCAATCCTAATAGTTCCATCTGGTTCTTGTTTAAGGTATCCATTTCTTCTTTCAAGTCATTGAAGGACTTCCTCATCTCCTGGAGCTCCTTGTTTCTTTTCTCTTCCATCTCAGTTAGTTTGGTCACTACAAATAATCTGAATTCCTTATCAGACATGTCCATGACGTCCATTGTATTGACTGTGGGTGATGTAGGCTTGATGATTTCCCTTGGGGAAGAGGCCTTTTCTTGGTTGCTCATATTTCTTGAGCCTCTGCGATTGTTCCTAGTCATCAGGTAATCTATATGTTTCTTCCTAACTGATTGTTAAAAGTTGTACAGGCTTAGAAAATTGATGATTTTCCTTATGGTTGGCCTACCTGTTGCTCACAATTACCATTAACTGTTGCCACTACCCTGGATGGCCCAACGTCCTCACTGTCTCTAAGGAGAGGTGAGTTTTCAGTTGACGGAATAAACAACACCTCAAGAGCAAAGAAAAACAGAATGAAAAAAGGAAATCGCGCGGCGTGCAACACGCGCTATTCCAATTACCGGAATTCAAAGAGTCCAAAGGCTAGTGGGAAAGGGTCAGAAGATGAGTGACAGGACCAGGTTGGTCGGGCCTGCAGCCTGAGTCCACCTGGAGCCCGGAACTGCTGGCCGGCTCGATCCGGATTGCGGGTAGGGTGGGGTGGGGTGGAAGTTTGCCTTAAAGTCCCAGACAACCAACCTGGGGTCCAAGGAGGAGAAACGGTGGGGATGCATGGAGATTCAGAAGGGTTGGGCCTGCAGCCTCAGTCCACCTGGAGCCTGGAACTGCTGGCCAGCTCGATCCAGATTGCGGGTGGGGTGGGGTGGGAGTTCACCTTAAAGTCCCAGACAACCAACCTGGGGTCCAAGGAGGAGAAACAGTGGGGATGTGTGGAGATTCAGAAGGGTTGGGTCTGCAGCCTCAGTCTGCCTGGAGCCCGGACCTGCTGGCCAGCTTGATCCGGATTGCGGGTGGGATGCGGTGGGAGTTCACCTTAAAGTCCCAGACAACCAACCTGCGGTCCAAGGAGGAGAAACAGTGGGGATGCGTGGAGATTCAGAAGGGTCAGACCTGCAGCCTGAGTCCGCCTTGAGCCCGGAACTCCAGGACATCTTCTCTTCATCCTATGTTTTTTGCCAGCCTTTCTAGGGACGATTCTCTGTTGTCACCTTCTGGATGATTCCCTGCCATCCCTTTCTAGATGATTCTCTGCCATCCCCTTCTGGATGATTCTCTGCCATCCTCTTCTGTTTTATGCCAGCTTTTCTCGGTTGCTCTGCACTGGAGCCTTACTTGGGAGCTTTTCACTGGATCCTTCATACTCAGGTCACTGTTCAGGCGCCACGTGTCCCAACCTGCAGGACAGTAGAACAGGTTTCTGAGGGAAGGAGTGAGAGACAGGATGAACAGCGCAATATTATATCATGGTGACAACACAGTGTTACAACTCTTCAGGGTCGCCCGTTTATTGTGGGCTAGGGATCATGGTTATATACATGTTGGTGGGTGGTGATTGGTTAAATGAAGTATTGTAAAAGGTGGGTTATGATTGGTTGCTTTTGTGGACCAATCATGAGGTGCTGGATATGCAAATCTGAGGGATTCTAAGCTCACCAATTGGTGAGTGCCATGGGAAGTGGCCAATCAGAGTAGGGTTTTGAAGGTGAGGTTTTGAAGGGGAGCCAATTGTTGCCTTTGGCATTGTGTAATTGTTTGCTCTCTGAGAAACCAAAACCTAAGGGCTTCCTAAGATGGCAATAATAAGAGACTCATGAAAATGGCCTTGGCAGATTCTCTGGTGTGCAGCCTCCCACAGCCACCTACCTAGGGGGTAGCTCTTGGGCTGCGGGTCTGCAGGTAAGGTGAGGGAGCAGTGATGTCCCTGCCTCAGTATCACTGGCTGGTCAAAGACCTGCTGCTGGGTCTGTGGCCTGCTTCTGGGGACAGGACAGTCTAGGGGGTGGGCGCTAGTGCTGGGGGTCTGCAGGTGAGGTGAGGGAGCATCAATGTCCCTACCTCAGAATTGCTGTCTGGCCAAAGGCCTGCTGCTGGGTTTCTCATGACATGTATTCTAAGAACCTTAGAATATACACATTACTAATAGTTCAGCCATTATGAATTATCAGGTGGGGAAAATTTTATATTTTCTTTAACAGAAGGGGAAACTGAGAATGCATCCGTCTTATTGGGCACCTGCTAAGTTTCAGTCTTCTCTATTCTTTGAAAAACCTCTATGGATCAGCCATTAGAATAATGGCTATGTTGCTGAAGTCCCATTTAGTTGACAGTGGTTCAATTCCTGACCCAGTGGCTTAAACTTACACTGGGTGTGTGTACATGTGTGCCCAAGATTCTGAGACAAGAGTGGAGAAGAAGGGATTGTGATGTGGCCATACCCCTAGGGGGTGATTTCTTACTTTCTGTGTCTCTGTCTTTCTCTGTCTCTCTGATGAGTGCATGTAACCTTATAGAAAAAAACTAAAAAAAAAAATAAAGAAAGAAGAGAGAAAGAAAGAGAGAAAGAATGAGAGAGAGAAAGGAAGAAATAAGAGAGAGAAAAAGAAAAACTTATCAATTCTGAGTGAAAATGAACGATGACCAATCTGATTGCTTCTTGTTGAATAATGACATAGATTCATAAGTCAGGCTTGAATGAAATGACATCTTCTGTTTCAAAGTATTCAGAAGTTTGCCTTGAATTTTTCAATACCAATTTTCTAGCACCAGCTTCTACTGTTATGTCTCCAAAACTCAAAACAAACTTAATTACATTATAGAACAAGAAGATAGCAACATTTCTAGCCTATTTTACTAATAGCCTGGTAGCTTAGTTGTTTAGTACCCATAATCTTTTAATTTAATATTTTACATTATTTTAATACATTCAATCACATTTTTTAGCTTAAAAGGTAATCATTTCAATATTTGTACATTTCTCCTTGGTTCAGTTGATCAAAATATAACAATACTACCTCCCTGTTTCAACCATGCTGTCTCCAAATCCCTCCTGAAAAAGGTTTTCCCCAGGCCCCACTCCTTCTGCAAACAGCACATCTGGCATTCACACCCATCTCTTATGTTTGTACATCCTTTAGCCCGACAGCTTCAGTTACAGAGTGTGGACACTCGGTATCTATTAAGTGGGGACATACAGTGTCTCTCCTTCATAGCCTGTCTTGCTATACTCAGCAGTAAATCTTCCATATTCTTTTACTTTCTGTCAAAGGCCAGGGTTTTGTTGGTTTTATGGCTGAATAGTATTTCATAGAATATATGTGCCACAGCTTTTCAATCCATTCATCCATATGGGGGCATTTGGGTTGGTTCCATGTCTTAGCAATTGTGAAAAGTGCCACAATAAACATCGATGTGCAAGCACTTTTCCAATGAAGAATTCTGTCCTTTGGATAAATGCCAAGAAATGGGATTGCTAGATCATATGGTAGCTCTATTTGTAGACGTTTGAGAAATCTCCAAATTGTTCTCCACAGTGGATGGACTGATTTACATTTCCACCAGCAGTGTAAGAGCATTCCCCTTTCATCACACCCCAGCCAACACTTATCATTTTTTGTTTCTTTAATCTTAGACATTCTGACTGGGGTTAGGTGGTATCTCATTGTTGTTTTGATCTGCATTTCTCTTATGATGAAGGATGTTGAGCATTTTTTATATGCCTTTAGGCTATTCGTATGTCATCCTTAGAGAGTTTTTTTTTTTTTTTTAACTCCTTCTCCCATCTTTTAACAGGGTTGATCATATTTTTTTTTGAACAGCTTCTTTAGTTCCTTATGTATTCTGGTTATCAGTCCCTTATCTGATGGATAATTTACAAAAATATTTTCCCATTCTGAGGGCTGTCGATTCACACTAATTACTGTGTCTTTTGCCATGCAGAAACTTCTCAGTCTGATGTAATCCCACTTGTCTATTTTGGGGATTATCGACTGTGCTTTGGGGGTTTTATGTAAGAAGTCTTTCCGTACTCCAATATCTCCCAGAGATTCCCTAGTGTTTCCTAGAAGCAGTTTAATAGCTTGCGGTCTTAGGTTTAGATCCTTGATCCACCTTGACTTGATTTTTGTTAAAGGTGAGAGGTAGGGGTTCAGATTCATCTTTCTACAGGTGAAAATCCAGTTTTTCCAGCACAATTTGCTGAAGAGTTTTTCCTTTTCCCACTGGATTGACTGGTAACCCTTGTCGAAAATGAGATGACTGAATGATTGAGAGTTTATTCCTGTGGACTCAATTATGTTCCATTGGTCCACATGTCTGTTCCTGTGCCAGTACCATGTTGTTTTGATTACTACAGCTTTATAGTGTATTTTTGGGTCAGGAAGTGAGATGCTGCCCACTCCACTCTCCTTGTGTAGAATTGCTTTGACAATACAGGGTCTTTTATTATTCCAGACGAATTTTATTATTGTCTTTTCTAGGTCTGTGAAGAATGTGTCTGGTACTTTGGCATTGCATTAAATAGGTAGATTAATTTTGGTAGAATTGTCATTTTGGTTATATTAATTCTTCCAATCCAGAAACATGGGCTGTCCTTCCACGATTTTGTGTTATATTCAATTTCTTTGATTAGCTTCTCATACTTTTCCTTGTGGAGGTCTTTAACTTCTCTGGTTAGATTTAACCCTAAGTATCTTATACTTTTTGTGGCTAAATGAAATAACTTTTTTCAGTTCTATCGCAGTTTGTATATAGAAATACTATAGACTTCTGTATGTTAATTTTGTGTCCTGCTACTTTACTGTATTCGTGCATTACTTCCAGAAATTCTTTCATGGAAATCACTGGGTTCTCTATGTACACAATCATGTCATCTGTGAATAGAGAGAGTTTCACCTCTACTTTTCCTAATTGGATGCCCTTTATTTTTTCCTCTTTTCTGATTGTGTTGCCAAGGACTTCCAGTACTATTTTGAAAAGGAGTGGAGAAAGCAGGCATCCATCTTGTACCCGTTTTTAGTAGGAAAGCTTTCAGCTTTTCTCCATTCAGTATGATGTTCATGATGGGTTTTTCATAGATACCTTTTAACGTGTTGAGAAATGACCCTTGTATACCTATTTTCCTGAGAGTCTTGATTATAAAGGGATGTTGTTTCTTATCAAATGCCTTTTCTGCATCAATCGATATAACCATGTGGTTTTTGTCTTTTTTTCTGTTACTATGGTGTATTACATATATTGTTTTGCACATGTTGAACCAACCTTGCATTCCTGGAATAAAGCCTACCTGATCATAATGTATAATCTTTTTTATAAGTTGTTGGATACGGTTTACTAGTATCTTGTTAAGAATCTTTGAGTCTACATTCATCAGAGATATTGGTCTGTAGTTTTCCTTTCTTGTCCTGTCCTTATCTGTTTTGAGGATATGGGTGATAGAGGTTTCATAGAATGAATTAGGGAGAGATTTACCCTTTGGGATCTTTGGAAATAACTTGAGCATAATGGGGGTTAACTCTTCTTTCAAAGTTTGATAGAACTCAGAGCTGAAACCATCATGGCCAAGGCCTTTCTTTGTTGAAAGTTTATTTATTACTGATTCAATCTCCTGGCTTGTTATGGGGCTTTTTAGACTTTCTAGATCCTCCTGGCTCAATCTTGGTAGATTATACATGTCCAGGAATTTATCCATCTCATCCAGATTGTCTTGTTTCTTGGCATATATTTGTTCATAGTATCTTCTGATGATGTTCTGTATTTCTACTTTGTCTGTTGTTATATTTCCTGCTTCATTACAGATTTGAATCACCTGGTTCCTTTCTCTCTTCTATTTAATAAATCTCGCTAGTGGTGTATCGATTCTATTTATCTTTTCAAACAACCAGCTTTTACTGTCATTTATTTTCTGTATTGTTTGCTTATTTTCTATTTCATTTATTTCTGCTCAGATATTTATTATTTCCTTTCTCCTGGATTTTTTTGGATTATTTTGCTGTTGCTTCTCCAATTCTCTGAGGCATGATGTTAGGTGATCCATTTGCCTTCTTTCTGTCTTCCTCTTATGAGCACTATGGCTATAAACGTCTCTCTTATGACTGCTTTTGCAGTGTCCAAAGATTATGGAAATTTGTGTCCTCATTGTCATTAGCTTCCATGAATCTTTTGATTTCGGACTTTACTTCATCAGTAGTCGTGGAGTCATTCAATAGTAGGTTAGTTAGTTTCCATGTATTTGCATATTTTTGAGAATATCTCTTGAAAGTAAACTCAAGTTTAATTCCCTTATTGTCATAGAAGTTGCTGAATAAAGTTTCTATGCCTTTGAATCTGTAGAGGCTTGGTTTGTGCCCTATGATGTTGTCAACCTTCGAAAAGGTTCCACGTGGGGGTGAGAAACAAGTGTATCTCGTGGTTTTTGGATAGAAAGTTCTATAGATGTCTGTTAAGTCCATTTCATTTATGGATACATTCAGAATATTTATCTCTTTATCTATTTTTTGTCTAGATTATCTGTCCCAAGGGGATAGTGCAGTGTTGAGGTCTCCAACAATTAGTATATTGCAGTCTATCTCCCCTTTTCGATCTAACAGTCTTTCCTTCACATATATGGGTGCTCCTGTGTTAGGCACATAGATATTTATAAGAGTTATATCTTCTTGGTCTCTTGATCCTTTTACAACAATATAGTGCCCTTCTTTGTCTCTTCAAACAGTTTTTGTTTTAAAGCTTATTTTGTCAGAAATTAGTATCACAACTCCACCTCTTTTTGGTTCCCATTTTCATGGAAAGCCTTTACCCAACCCTTTACTTTCAGTCTATGTATGCCTTTATCTATGAGGTGGGTTTCCTGTAGGCAACAGATAGAGAGTCTCTGTTTTGTTTTGTTTTTTTGTTTTGTTTTGTTTTGTTTTTTTTAATTCATTCAGCCAGTCTGTGTCTCTTGTTTGGAGAATTTAATACATTCACATTCAATTTTATTATTGATGTAGCTGGACCTGTCCCGACATTTAAGTTGGCCATTGTCACAACAGCCTTTTATTCCTTTTTTCTGTCTGTTAGCTCTTTAGCTTTCCTGGAGGAGTACTTTCTTTAGAGTTTCTTGAAGAGCTGGCCTGGTGGTGGCAAATTCTTTCAGGTCTTGTTTGTCTGAGAAGATTTTAATCTTTTTTTTCCCAGATGAAGGTAATTTTGGAGGATACAATAATCTTGGTTGAAATTGTTTCTCTCTTAGCACTTTCAATACATCTTCCCATTCTTTTCTAGCTTGCATTGTTTTCATTGTTAGGTCCGGTGTTAGCCTGATGGGATGACTTTTGTATGTCACTTCTCATTTCTCTCTCGACAGTTTTAGTATCATGTCTTTATCTGTGGTCTTGGATAGTCTCTCTAAGCTGTCACTTGGGGAAGATCTTCTGGGGTTGATTCTAACTGGGGTCCTTTGTATTTCTTGGGTCTTGATGCTAGAGTGCCTCTCTAGACTTGGGAAATTTTCTTCCACGATTTCATGGAATAGATTTTCCATACCGTTATTAGTTTCTTCACCTTCTGTGATGCCAATTTTTCTGATATTTGGGTGTCTTATGGAATCTAGTATTTCCCATATATTATCCTCGTTTTTTTTTTTTTTTTTTTTAATTTTCCCTAAATTTTTGATGGTTCTTTCTAGGTCAGAGGTTTTATCTTCTGCATCAGAGATTTGATCTTCAGCATGATTTAATCGACTTTTAATCCTTTCAAGGCAGTTTTTGATTTCCTCTATTCCAGACTTTATCTCTAATAGCTCTATCTGGTTCTTTCTCAGATGTCCATTCCTTCTTTCATATCTTGGAATGATTTCCTCATCTCCTGTAGTTCGTTGTCCTTTTTCTGTTCCAACTCGAAGACTTTGTTTACCATAAATATTCAAAATTCCTTTTTGACATTTTGGTAACATTGTCCATTAGCACAGAAGATGGAGGGGAGTTACTCTGCACCTTTGATGGAGATATATTTCCTTTTTTATTCATACCGGATGCTCTTCTTCTACTTCTAGCCTTGGAAGATGTACTAACTTTTAAGTACCTGTTAGGCGAATGTTTCACTGTCTAGGAGTGTGTTTCACATTTGTTGGGAATTGAGGTCTGCCATAGTCTCTTTTCTGTTGTTCTTAGTAATATGGTCTCAAAAAAGATACTATAGTCAGGTGTCTGAAGAGCAAAATCCACTTTTTCACAGTTGGTTCCATATAAGGGAGAAACCAATATGACTTTATATGACTAGAAAATTTCAGGCCTAGCTGGCAGAAAAAGAAGAGAACACAACACAAAGAAAAGAAAGGAGGAGAGAGGGGAATAAAGAAAAAGTCACGCATTGTCGGCATGCAATTTCACCAGGTTCCTTCACATGTACCAGGCTGCTTGCTGCTACTGCCAAAGGGGCAGTCTATGAAGTGAAGAAGAGGGAGAAATTTACAAAAGAATGTGGGACAGTAAAAAAGATTTAAAAAAATGGAGGAACATTCTACCTGGCTAAGGGTCTTGGTGGATCTTGGACTGGGCGATCTGGATGGTAGTTGGTGGGGGCATTGTTGTCCCCTTGCTTGCTAGGTGCCTTCAGATGTACCAGCCTGATGCTGGCTGTTGCAGCCAAAGGCGCAGTCTGTGGAGAGAGGAAGGAGAAGCAATTTACAAAAAAATGGGGGACAGTAAAGAAGAAAAAATATGGAGGAACTTTCTACCTGTCTAGGGGTCTGGGTGGATCCTGGACTGGGGGATCTGCATGGGAGTCGGGGGCAGTGTGCCCCCTTGCTCACCAGGTGCCTTCAGATGTACCAGGCTGCTGCTGGCAGCTGCAGCCAAAGACGCAGACTGTGGAGAGAGTAAGGGGAAGAAATTTACAAGAGAGTGAGGGACAGTAAAGTAGAAAAATAAATGGAGAAACTTTCTACCTGCCTAGGGGTCTTGGTGCATCCTGGACTGGGGGATCTCGATGGGAGTTGGTTGGTGCAGTGTGCCCTCTTGCTCACCAGGTGCCTTCAGATGTACCAGGCTGCTGCTGGCTGCTGCTGTCAAAGGCGCAGTCTCTCCACCATTTTTTAATTTTTTTTTTACCTAAGAATTGTAAGTGCAGCATGAAATGTTGCCCACATTCAAAATACTCTCTAAAAAGGCAAGATATAATTCAAAGGAATTTTATGGCTTGAGACATATTTTGTGAGTGTATTTTGACCATATTTTTCATGTATTTTCAACATGTCAGAAAGTCTAATTTGTCTTTCTTAATAATGTAAGGGCTTTCTTAAGGATTTTGAAAAATTACTTCAAGTTCAGAAAACTTAAAAAAGCTGGTCAGCAGATGATGTAATGATTACTTCTGGACTCACAATAACTGTCTGTCATTTAAATCTTAAACCCTGTGGCTTAAACCTCATACCCGGTGCTTTTGATTGTGTGCCCAAAATCCTAACAGCGGAACAGAGTAAAATGAATTGGAGCATGGTCATGAGAGGAGAACAGAGTAAAAGGGATTGTAGCATGGTCATTCACTTTCTATCTCTGTGTCTCTTTCTCTCTCTCTCTAGTAAAATCACACACAGTATAGCAAGAATGTCTCATAAAAAATAAAAATACAAACAAAGAAAAACTAAATAAATCCTAAATTAAGCTTGGAAAACTGTCAATTATAACTCAATTTAAAGAGATGCATGTCACTATGACTACTGACATTTACTTATCTTTTTAATAGCTAGAATCAGACTTTAAACTAATGATAAATATCCAGATTAGAAGAGCAAAAGCACACAAAATTCTTTTTCTTTCTCATATTAAAAAACATTTTAAAATTTTGATTATTGCTGTTACTGTTATATACAGACAAAATAAATGAAATGTTTGTTGTTATCAGTGAGTTTGAATAAATTTAATCAATTCAAATTAGTCTTATCCTTCACTCTACATTTCCTTTTCCAACTATTTATATTTATTTGTATTCATCTAACTAATTCTTTTTTAATTTACATGTTCTATGACAATGTTCAAACTGCCTCTAGAGTATAAAAAACTACTCATGGAAAAAACCTACCTGACCTTTTTTTTAACTTTTAAAAATTTTCTATTCACTTAAAGTATGTTAATTTTCCAATATACTTGGACATGTAATTTTTGTTTGTAATTCCTATCTTTGATTACCATTATCTTCGATTTTAACATTCATTTTATAAACATCTAGAAATATTTTTACTCTTACAACACAATTAGAACAGACTCATTCATATTAAGAATTTTTATCGCATGTAAAACAAGATGTCAAAATACATACACTTAAATATTTACTTAACAATTATTCCTCTGAAAATTAGACATAACACTAGCATTTTATTAATATTACTTAATTTAGTCTATCATTCCTTTAAAATTTAAACTCTTCTACAAAATGTAAAAGTGGTGACCAGTTAAATTACAAATTTTCACACCATTTACATTCTCTCAAATATTTGATTTTAACCATTTTCCTTGAGTTACTTATAAAAAAGACTTATTATTTATCTAAGGTATTTTCTCTTGAAGTATAGCCAAACAAAACTTGCCTTACATCAGCTACTTTCTTACCTGATCTGAAGACTGAATTTCAATACACAAGAGATTTCTCTAATGTTTCCCAAGTTTCTGTGAATCTTAACAGTCCATGTGGCATCCATACTGGTTATGTAGGACAGACGTCCTCTGGGTCCTTGATTCACATGTTAACATTTCTAAAGTCATTTTAGTTTATATTCAACAGTTTAAAATCAGCTTCATGAAAGATTGTACCTGAGTCACATGAACATGAATAGCAGTTGAACCTATTCTAAATTATGAGCATGCACTGAAACCAATGTGGTAACACAGACAAATACACACATAAAAAAAACAAAGTATGTGTATACACATGTAATATGGAGTCAAAAAATTATAGCTTTTATTTTAGCATTTTAGGTAAGAGACTGCAGAACTCATTAATTTGAAAACCAAGATGATTCAAATTGCATAACTGTTCATGGAAGTAGTTAGTTAATTTGAACATACAACTAAATATTTCTATCAAATTCAAGACAAGGCAGACTAGGAAGTAGTCACATTCACAAATAACACTGACAAAATGGATACCGAAGAAACAGAAAACTGCAGAGGAACATAAAACTGCAGAAAATTTTTGTATTATTTTACTAAGTATGCAGATGGCATAGAAACTAGTTAACAAATCAACCTACAATAGAGAGGTTTTGGCTCAATGAATCCTTTCCACAATTTAGGCTGTTACTTTTCCTTGTAGCAAATTGATATTTACTGTCAGTTTGTCTGACTGAATTACATAGTGAAAACTTTTCCTAATATAAGCATGTAGGAAAAAAAAAGTAAAGAAAGTCAATTTTATATTTATCAGCAAAATACCAAATATAAAATGTCCACTCAGTGTATAAATGTAAGTCTTGGTACCCTAAAAACCAAATGATCATTTAGTTAAATGAAATAAAAAAGTGTAGAGTTTCAGATATGAGAGGAAAACTCAGATAAGGCAAGTCATGAAAGCTAATTGCAGGTATCTAAGAGTCAATAGTAAGTATTCAGTCAACAGAAATGTGACTCAGAAAAAAGATCCAAGAGAAATACAGAAGATTCAAAATGGCTGGCCAGCATATCAGTTAGTAATTAGGCTGACTTTTCAACAAAACCTAAAGTACAATCAATAATCCCAAAAATAAACAAGTATGATTGCATCAGATTAAGACGTTTCTACATGGCAAAAGACACAGTAATTAGTGTGGGTCCACGGTACTTAGAATGGGAAAATGATTTTATAAACCGTGCATTAGTTAAGAGATTGATCACCAGACACAAGAACTCATGGAGATGTCCCCCTAGAAAGATGATTAGCCCAATTAAAAGTTGGGAGAATGAGTGGGAAAAAAATTCTAAGGAAGGTATACAAATAGCCAAAAGGCATATGGAAAAAAAGGTCATTATCCCTCACTGTAAGGGAGGTGTAGATCAAAACCACAATGAGATACCTCCTAAACCTAGTCAGAAAGACTAAGATAAAAAAAAGAAAAAACAGAAACTGATAAGTGCTTGTGGGAGTGTAGTGAATGGGGAACTCTCCTACACTGCTAGTGGGAATTGGTCTAGCCACTGTGGAGACCAGTTCTGAGATACTTCACAGATCTACAAATAGAACTACCTTATAATCCAGCAATACCACTTCTTGGTATCTATACAAAGGAAAGAAAAATCTTTAACCAGAAAAGTACTCCATGGTTATTGCAGCATTATTCATAATTGTTAATACATGGAACCAACCCAAATGCCCACGAACAGATGAGTGGTGTGAAAAATTTGGGCACATATAGTCTATAGAATACTACTCACTGAGTAGTATGTGTGTATGTATATATATATACACATGTTACTTAGCTAACAAAGTGACTATTCCAACATGTGTACATTTTTGCACAGTCTAGTACAGCATACTAGAACGATATATATATATGATATATATCATTCATATATATATATATGACTCTGGCTTTCGACAGAAAGTGGATTAATATGAGAGGAGTGCAGATTTACTGGTAAGTGAAGGATGCCAGACTATGAAGGATAGATATTGTATGTCTCTGCTTATATACCAATATTTGAATTCTTTGGCTAAAACTGAATGACTAAAGTTTATAGAAACTAAGCAAATGCTTGTAAATACTGAATACACTTTAGGAAGAGGGAACATGAAGAAGTAGCATCAAAGGCAGGATATTTAGAAGAAAAATAGAGAAGCAAGGGACATATGGGGCAAAGAAATGGATTATTATCTTTTCAAGATATCGTTCTAGTATGCTGTACTAGACTGTGCAAAAATGTACACATGTTGGAATAGTCATCTTGTTAGCTAAGTAACATGATTGAATAAAAAAGAAATAGGAGTAAAAAATAAAAATTTGAAAAACCTATAAAATATTTTTTTCTCTTTAAATTTATTTATTTTTTACATTAATTCACTATACATCATTATAGCATACAAATGAATTTTCCATCCAAAATACACTGTGTATTGGCTCAATCAAGCACATCAACATACATGTTATCAGCAAATAATTTTCCAATTCTTATGTCTTGTATACTTTGTTTTTTGTTTTGCCATCCTCGATTCCCTATTCCTCACCCTCTGCCATGTCTCACCGTCCTCCCACATTGTCTCTGGTATCCATGGTTGCTCTCGATGCCTTCCCCCCCATTATATCTATCATTTTTATTAGGCAAACAGCGAACATTTCTATTATGGCCTCAATGATGGTTTCTGTCTTTCTGAATACAGTTTTAATTTTCCCATGTATTCTAAAGAGTAGGCTAAATATCAGCACACTATTTGTGAAAATGAAAGTGCACACACACACACACACTTTTATCATCTTTTAAAAATAAGATGAAATTTAAGCCAAAGTATATTAAAATAATAAAACAAAATACAGACTATTTCCTAAGATAGATGAGAGTAGAAGACTACAAAGGTCCAAAAACACCCTGAGGTTTACTGAAATAAATATTGACACAGAGGTATATTAGTAAAGGTAATGGTACACATACATTAAGCATAAAATGTACTCCTGGGAAGCATACAGACTACTCCTGTAACAAAGACCAATCTACTGGGAGCTGTACACTTTGAAGAGCAAAGGAGGTCCAGATTTTGGTTAATAGAGTGAGGGGAAAACATGCAAATAACCTTGACTTTCGGTAGAGGTCACACTTCTAATTCCTTGTGACAAATATCCTCTTTGGAATAGTTCTCAGCCATTTAAAAAAAATTAGATTCTGACATTCGTTATAAAACGGATGGATATGGAAGACTTAATGCTATACAAAGCGAGGTAGAATAAGAAATACATAATTTGTATGTCCACACTCAATATACACTGAGTATCTATATTCTAGAGCAGAAACAAACAAACAAAAAAAAATGGAACTTACAGAAGTAGAGAGGGCAAGTGCAGATACTAGAGATAGTAAGGATAGGGATACTACAAAGGTTGGAAATGGAGGAAAACAGTAGTATAAAATACACTGAATTGACACAAAAATGAAAAGTTTTTGGGGATAAAAACGTATATGGAATATCTTTGTCTTGACTGATATACATTATAGTCTTGAAGTAAAAAACAATGTTGTAAAGATATAAATTGATTAATTGTTAATTAAAGTAAATGAGTTGTTAAGATTTGAAAAGTGAGAGATATTAGGTAAAATTCCCAATATACTAAAAAAAAGAGCAAGAATTGGGAACCAGCAGTTAGCGTAATGGCTATGTCACTGGACTCCCACTTAGTCGACCGTGGTTTGCGTCTCAGACCCGGTGGCTTACAACTCACGCCGGGCGCGTGTGATTGCGGCATGACCATCCCCCTTGGGGAGTGATTTCTCGCTTTCTGTCTCTATGTCTCTCTGTCTGTCTGGCGAGCGCACGCGCCCTATAGCGAAAAACCTCTCAAAAAAAAAAAAAAAAAGAGCAAGAATTATAAAACTCTACCAAGATGCTGGGAACTGCAAAAATGTAATTTTCAATATGGAACAAAAAAATAGGATACATTCAAACTTTGTTTTACTCCAGATGCATGCATTTAGAAGATACTGTTTTGGGCAACAGAAACATCTGATTTGAACTCATCCATCAAGCACCCCACTCAGCTTACAGTGTGGGTAGGAGGGGCTACTTTGTTCTTCAACACAGCCACATCAATTACTTGAGTCTCAGGGGTTTGATTACCCATATGAGAAACAAGGCCACCAGTCCTGACTTGAACAGCAAAACCCCTATTCTGCCTGAAGAGTGGGACTGTTGAATTGTGGGTGGGAGAGTTGAATTGTGTTGTGTAGAATCCTTGGTTCTTCAGATCCAAATCTATAAAATTAGAGAGCTTTCCCAGAGTCATGGAAGGAGGTCACAACCACAATGAAAGTAGGAAGAAAATAGTTAACAAGAAAGAAAAAAAATAGAAAATAAGGTAGTATTAAAAAAGAAAATATTTTAGAAAAGAAGTACATCAAAAAGACCTGTGGACAAGCAGGTTTCAAGGAAATATCTGTAATCTGGGATTGGTTAGGTGTTATTTGTATTACTAGAGAGGACTATGAATATTTATCAAAATGAGATACAACATACTATCAATTGTCTTTACCTGAATTCTGAGCTCTTACCTGTGCTTGTGAATCTTTCTTATATGTAAAAAATGTGAGAAATTTTCAATATTGGAACCAGCATTTGGCATAATGGCTATGTCGCTGGACTTTATTGTAGTCAAGTAGTCAACTGTAGTTCAAAGCCCCGACCCAGTGGATTAAACTGTAGACAAGTGTGTGTGTACTTGCCAAAATCCTGAGAGGAGAATGGAGAAGAAGGGATTGTGACATGGCCACCCACTCTGGGGGATGATTTCTCACTTTCAGTCTCTCTGTCTTTTTGGCAAGCACACATGTCCTATAGCAAAAACCTCTCCAAAAAGAAAATAGATTAGAAAAAAGAGAAAGACATTTTTTATTTCAAAGATTTTTATTGTTGTTACATTGTAAGCATTCATTATATATTCCAGATATCAACCTCTTAACAGATATATGATTTTCAAATATTTGTGGCCATTCTCTAAGTTGTAAGTAGGCATGTGTCTTTTAAAAATATACTTTAAATTTTGTTTTACATTCTATCACACATGTCACTTAGCTTATAAAAAAATGAATGTTCTAAAATAAATTGATTTTCACCCTCTAGTTGGGGATACTATCTAAGTTATCATCGACAATTAATAACTCACCTCTTTGTCCTTTGATTGCCTTGGCTTCAAGTTTTCTTCTTAGTTTCTTTTCTGAGATGCTCCTGCTTCTTCCATTCTCTTCCCATACTTTATCTGGTATCTAGAACAGGTTTCTATATTTAAATATTCTCTAATCTCTAATAATTCTCTAATTAAATTTTGGACATAGAGTACTGAGAGTTGGTATATATTAAGTGGAGACATATAATGATTTTCCTTCATAGCCTGGCTTGCCTCTCTCAGCAGTAAACATTATGCAGTGATCTAAGTTCTGTGAAAATCCAGGATCTTGTGGTTTTGTTTTGTTTTGTTTTGTTTTGTTTTGTTTTGTTTTGTTTTGTTTTATGGTTCAGTAGTATTCCATAGACTACATATGTGACACTTTTTCAATCCATTCTTCTGTTTGTGAATATTTTTGTTAATTTTATGTCTTAACAATTGTGAATAATTGTTAAACATGCATGTGCAAGCACTTTTGCTATTTTTATTATACTATTTTTTCCAATGCAGGGACATGGATTTGAACATGACACTTTTTATTGAGTCATTTTCAATTTCTCTTTTTAACTTCTCATAGCTTTCCTTGTGGAGGTCTTTAAGTTCTTTATTTAGATTTACTACTACTTATCTTATACTTGTTATGGCTATGGTAAATATATTTACTTTCTCCAGTTCTATGTAAGTCTGCCTGCTGTTCAGATACAGAAATGCTATAAATATCTGTATATTGATTTTGTATTCTGAAAAGTTACCATATTTATTTATTACTTCCAGGAATGTTTTCATGGATACCACTGGGTCTCCTATGTATATAATTTTGTTATCAGCAAAAGGAGATGATTTCCCTCTTCTCTGGTGTATTCAAATGCCTTATACTTTATTCTCTTTACTTATCGTATCGGTGAGGACTTCCATTATTATATTGAAAAGGTTTTGAAAAAAATCATCATCCCTGTTTTGTAACAAGATATAGTGAATATGTTTTCAGGTTTTCTTTATTCAGAATGTTGTTAGCAATAGTGATTTTATGGATAACTTCTATTGTGTTGAAAAATGACCCTTCCATGCTCAAGTTAATGAGTGTCTTGGCCATGAATTCATGTTGCATCTTATCAAATGATTTATCTGAATGAATTGATAGGTTTATATGGTTTTACCTTGCTTTCTTTTAATTTTATGCATTACATTTTTTTCTGTTAAAATAGTGTATTTCATTTTTGTTTTTGCATATGTTGTACCATCTCTGCTACCCTGGAATAAAGCCTATGTGGTTGTGATGTTTAAGCTCTATTATATGTGTTTGGATACAATTTTCTTGTATCCTTTTTGAGAATTTTGAATGTATATATATCAGAGATTTGGTCTATAGTTTCCTTCCTTGTCCTGTCCTTGTCTATTTTAAGGATAAGAGTGATGGCAGCTAGATAGAATGAGTTCAGTAACATTTCTCCCTTTTTGATCTTTAGAAATAACTTGAGTAGAATGAGGATTAACTATTCTTTAAAAGTTTTACCAAAATTAGGGACCAGCAGTTAGCATAATGGCTATGTTTCTGAACTTCCATGTAGTCTACCATGGTTAAAGTCAGGGACATAGTGGCTTAAACTCACGCTGGTGTGTGTGCGTGTGTGTCCAAGATCCCAAAGGAAAATAAAGGAGAAGAGATTTTGGTGTTGCCATCTCCCCCTGGGGGATGATTTCTCTCTCTCTCTCTCTCTCTCTCTCTCTCTCTCTCTCTCTCTCTGTCTCTGGTGAGCTCATGTGCCCTGTAGCAAAAAAAAAAAAAGTTTACAGCAGCTGCCTGGCACATCTGAAGGCACCTGCCTGTGCCTCTGGCAGCAGCTGCCAGGCACATCTGAAGGCAACTGCCTGTGCCTCTGGCTGAGGCTGCCTGGCACATCTGAAGGCAACTGCCTGTACCTCTGGTTGCAGCTGCCTGGCACATCTGAAGGCAACTGGTGAGCAAAGGGGCACCCTGTCCCACTTCCCTTCCAGACCCGCAGTACAGGAGCCACCCAGACCCCTAGACAGGCAGAACGTTTCTCCATTTTTTTTTCTCCTTTACTGTCCCCCATTCTTTTGTAAATTCCTCCTCTGTCTCTCCACAGCCTGCACCTCTGGCTGCAGCTGCCTGGCACATCTGAGGGCAACTGACTAGCATGACACACTACTTTTTCTTTATTTCCCTCTCTCCTCCTTTCCTTTCTCTTATATTGTCTTCTCTCCTTCTTCTTCCATCTTGCCAGAGGGACTAGCTAGGCCTAGAATTAGAGATCTGAATTTTTCTAGTCATATAAAGTTATATTGGTTCCTCCTTTATACAGACCCAACTGTGAAAAAGGAGATTCTGCTCTTCAGACACCTGACTATAGTGTGTTTTTTGAGACCATATTACTAAAAACAACAGAAGAGAGACTTCAGCCAATGTCAGTCAATTCACAACAAAATGAAGAGACACTTCGAGCCAGTGAAACATTCGCCTAACAGGTACGTAAAAGTTAGTAAATCTTACAATGGCTAGAAGTAGAAGAAGAGCCTCCAGTATGAATAAACAAGGAAATATATCTCCATCAAAGGTACAGAGTAACCCCCCTCCATCTTCAGGGATAATGGACGATGATACCTAGATGACAGACAAAGAATTTCAAACATTTATGGTGAACAAATTCTTTGAATTGGAACAGAAAAGAGATAATGAACTACAGGAGATGAGAAAGTCATTCGAAGATATGAAAGAAGAAATGGACACTCTGAGAAAGAACCAGATGGAGCTATTAGAGATAAAGTCTGGAATTGAGAAAATCAAAAACTCCCTTGACTTCAGCGTCTTTCCTGAATTGACTTTATATCATTTTTATACTTTATGCACTCTGATAATTTAACTCTGAGTTATTTTTAACTCATTGCCTTAAAGTACATTTAATAAATGGCTGATAATAAAGCATATTAAATAAATATGCTTATATGACATCTGTATTTTATTTCTAGTAAAATGTCTACTCATGGCTTTATCCCCTTTTCTTAAGTCTATTTTTTGTTTTCTTCTGGAGAATATGGGAGTTATGTTTAAATTCTGGATACTAGTCTTAACTATATAAAAGTTTTCTTTTGGTGAATTTGGGAATTCTGTTTACATTCTGGATGTTAGCCTTTATTAGGTAGAAGACTTTTTTCCTTCAGAAAGAATGAACTTGAGGGGCCAGCAGGTGGCATGTGGATTAAGGCACTGGACTCTCATGTGGATGACTGTGATTTGAGTTCTAGAGCTGGTAGCCTGAAAATAACACTGGGAGAATGTGTGTGTGTGCCCATAGTCCTGAGAGGAGAATGGAGGAGAAGGGATTGTGGCTTGGCCATCTCCCCTAGTGAGTGATTTCTCAGTCTCTCTCCGGTGAGTGAACATGTTATGTTCTATGGCAAAACTGTAAAAAAGTAAATAAATAAATAAACTTGCAAACAAAAAAAAAAAAAAAAAAAAAAAAAAACTCCCTTGAAAGTATTAAAAGTCAATTAGATCATGCTGAAGATCGAATCACTGATGTAGAAGACAAAACCTCTGACCTAGAAAGAACCACCAAAAACATAGAGAAAATAACTAAAAAACACGAGGATAATATACAAGAAATACTAGATTCCATAAGACGCCCAAATGTCAGAATAATTGGTATCCCAGAAGGAGAAGAAACCAATAACGGCATGGAAAATCTATTCCATAAAATACTGGAGGAAAATTTCCTGAGTCTAGAGAGGCACTCAAGTATCAAGACACAAGAAATACAAAGGACCCCAGCTAGAATCAACCCCAGAAGATCTTCCCCAAGTCACATCACAGCCAGACTATCCAAGACCACAGATAAAGACATGATACTAAAACTAGCAAGAGAGAAACGACAAATCACATACCAAGGTCATAGCATCAGGCTAACTCCGGACCTCTCAACAGAAACAATGCAAGCAAGGAAAGAATGGGAAGATGTATTGAAAGTGCTAAGAGAGAAACAATTTCAACCAAGATTATTGTATCCTGCAAGATTATCCTTCATATGGAAAAAAAAAAAAGATTAAAATCTTCTCAGACAAACAAGACCTGGAAGAATATGCCAGTACCAGACCAGTTCTTTAAGAAACCCTGAAGAAAGTACTGTTCCAGGAAAACTGAAGAGCTAACAGACAGAAACAAAGGAAAAAAAGGCTGCTGTGACAATGTTCAACGTAAAGGTCGGGACAGATCTAGTTACATCGATAATAACATTGAATGTGAAAGGATTAATTTCCCCAATCAAGAGACACAGACTGGTCAAGTATAAAAACAGAGACCCTCTATCTGTTGCCTACAGGAAACCCACCTCATCGATAAAGACATACATAGACTGAAAGTGAAGGGTTGGAAAATGATTTTCCATGCAATAGGGAACCAAAAAAAAGCTGGAGTTTCGATACTAATTTCTGACAAAATAGCCTTTGAAACAAAAACTGTTCGAAAAGACAAAGAAGGGCACTAAATTGTAGTAAAAGGATCAATAGATAAAGAAGATATAACTCCTATAAATATCTCTGCGCCCAACACAGGAGCCCTCAAATATGTGAAGAAAAGACTGTTAGATCTAAAAGAGGAGATAGACTGCAATACACTAATTGTTGGAGTCCTCAACACTGCACTATCCCCTTGGGACAGATCATCTAGACAAAAAATAGATAAAGATATAAAGTATCTGAATGATATCATAAATGAAATGGACTTAACAGATATCTATAGAACTTTCCATCCAAAAACTCACCCCAACATGAAACTTTTTCCAAGATTGACCACATCATAGGGCACAAAGCAAGCCTCTGCAGATTCAAAGGCATAGAAAGTATTCCCAGCATCTTCTCTGACCATGATGGAATTAAACTTCAGTTTAATTTCAAGAGAAATCCTCAAGAATACTCATATACATGGAAACTAAATAACTTACTACTGAATGACTCCATGACTACTGATGAAATAAAGTCCAAAATCAAAAGATTCATAGAAGCTAATGACAATGAGGACATGAGTTTCCATAATCTTTGGGACACTGCAAAAGGAGTCATAAGAGGGAAGTTTATAGCAATTAGTGCTCACGAGAGGAAGGCAGAAAAAAGGCAAATGGATCACTTAACATCATGCCTCAGAGAATTGGAGAAACAACAGCAAAATGGCTCAAAAAACTCCAGGAGAAAGGAAATAATAAAGATCCGAGCTGAAATAAATGAAATAGAAATTAAGCAAACTATACAGAAAATAAGTGAAAGTAGAAGCTGGTTCTTTGAAAAGATAAACAAAATTGATACACCACTAGCGAGATGTATTAAGAAGAAGAGAGAAAGAAATCAGGTGAATCAAATCTGCATTGAAGCAGGAAATATAACAACAGACAAAGCAGAAATACAGAACATAATTAGAGGATATTATGAACAACGATATGCCAAGAAACAAGACAATCTTGCCAAGATGGACAAATTCCTGGACACGTATAATCTACCAAGATTGAGCAGGAGGATATAGAAAGCCTAAATAGGCCCATAAAAAGCAAGGAGATTGAATCAGTAATAAATAACCTTCCAACAAAGAAAAGTCCTGGCCCAAATAGATTCACCTCTGAGTTCTATAAAACTTTCAAAGAAGAGTTAACTCCCATTCTGCTCAAGTTATTTCTAAAGATCCAAAAGGGTGAATATTTCTCTAATTCATTCTATGAAGCCTCGATCACCCTTATCCTCAAAACAGATAAGGACAGGACAAGGAAGGAAAACTATTGACCAATATCTCTGATGAATATAGACTCAAAGATTCTCAACAAGATACTAACAAACTGTATCCAACAACTTATAAAAAGGATTATACATCATGATCAGATAGGCTTTATTCCAGGAATGCAAGGTTGGTTCAACATACGCAAAACAATAAATGTAATACACCATATTAACAGGAAAAAGAAAAAAAAAACATATAGTCATATCGATTGATGCAGAAAAACTATTTGTTAAGATACAACATCCCTTTATAATCAAGATGCTCCGCAAAATTGGCATACAAGAGTCATTTCTCAACCCAATAAAAGCTATCTTTGAAAAACCCATCGCAAATATCATCCTGAATGGAGAAAAGCTGAAGGCTTTTTCACTAAAAACGGGTACAAGACAAGGATGCCCACTTTCTCCACTCCTTTTCTACATAGTATTGGAAGTGCTCACCAACACAATCAGAAAAGAGGAAAAAATAAAGGCATCCTAATAGGAAAAGAAGAGGTGAAACTCTCTCTATCCGCAGATCAAATGATTGTGTACATAGAAAACCCAATGATTTCTATTTAAAAATTTCTGGAAGTAATGCACGAATACAGTAAAGTTGCAGGATACAAAATTAATATACAGAAGTCTATAGCATTTTTATGTACAAACTATAGGCAGACAGATATGGAACTGAAAAAAGTGACTCCATTTACCATAGCCACCAAAAGTATAAGATACTTAGGGATAAATTTAACCAAAGAAGTTAAAGACCTCCACAAGGAAAACTATGAGATGCTAAAGAAAGAGATTGAAAATGACACAAAAAAGTGGAAGGACAGCCCATGTTCCTGGATTGGAAGAATTAATATAACCAAAATGGCAATTCTACCCCAATTAATCTACCTATTTAATGCAATGCCAATCAAAGTACCAGACACATTCTTCACAGATTTAGAAAAGACAATCATACAATTCGTCTGGAATCATAAAAGACCCCGCATTGCCAAAGCAATTCTACACCAGAACAGTGGAGTGGGCGGCATCTCACTCCCCCACCCAAAAATATACTACAAAGCTGTGGTAATCAAAATAGCATGGTACTGGCACAGGAACAGACATGTGGACCAATGGAACAGAATTGAGTTCACAGGAATAAATCTCCAATCATTCAGTCAACTGATTTTTGACAAGGCGTACCAGTCAATCCAGTGGGAAAAGAAAAACCTCTTCAGCAAATGGTTCTGGAAAAACTGGATTTCAACCTGTAAAAAGATGAATATGAACCGATACCTCTCACCTTTGACAAAAATCAAATCAAGGTGGATCAAGGATCTAAATCTAAGACCCCAAACGATTAAACTGCTTCTAGAAAACACTGGGGAAACTCTGGGAAACATTGGAGTAGGGAAAAACTTCTTACATAAGACCCCTAAAGCACAGTCCATAATCCCCAAAATAGACAGGTGGGATTACATCAGACTAATAAATTTCTGCATGGCAAAAGACACAGTAATTAGTGTGAATCAACAGCCCTCAGAATGGGAAAATATATTTGTAAACTATGCATCAGATAAGGGATTGATAATCAGAATACATAAGGAACTAAAGAATATGTTTGGAAAAAAGATCATGAACCCTATTAAAAGATGGGAGAAGAAGTTGAAAAGAACAATCACTAAAGATGACATACGAATAGCCAGGAGACATATGAAAACATGCTCAAAATCCCTCATTGTAAGGTAAATACAGACCAAAACAACAATGAGATACCACCTAATACCAGTCAGAATGACGAAGTTTAAAATAACAAAAAATGATACTTGTTGGCGGGATGTGGTGAAAATGGAACTCTCTTACACTGCTGGTGGGAATGTAAATTAGTCCAACCACTGTGGAGAACCATTTGGATATTCCTCAAAAATCTACAAATAGAACTGCCATGTGATCCAGCAATTCCATTTCTTGGCATCTACCCTAAGGACAGAAAAATTTCTCATTGGAAAAGTGCTTGCACATCAATTTTTATTGCGACACTTTTCATGATTGCTAAGACATGGAACCAACCCAAATGCCCCTGTGCAGCTGAATGGATTGAAAAACTGTGGCACATATACTCTATGGAATGCTATTCAGCCATTAAGGATGACAATACCCTGGCTTTTGACAGAAAGTGGAAGAATATGGAAAATTTACTGCTGAGTGAAGCAAGCCAGGCTATGAAGGAGAGACACTGTATGTCCCCACTTAATATATACCAAATGTCCACACTCTATAACTGACAGACTAAAGGATGTACAAACAAAAAGGTGGGTGTGAATGCCAGATGTGGTGTGTGTGGAGGCGTGGAGCCTGGGGAAGATCATTTGGAGGAGGGATATGAAGACAGCATTGTTGAGACAGGGAGGTAGTGTTGTTATATTTTGATCAACTTGACCGGAGAGAAATGTTCATATATTAAAATGATCACCTTGCAAGCTAAAAATGTGATTTAATGTATTAAAAAATGTAAATAAAAAAAAGTTTACCGAAATTAGAGGTAAAATCTTTAATATCATGATTCTGCCTCTCTTTTGTTACCAATGGTATTAAAAACCTTTATTCAGTCCTGAACTTTTAGTCTATAGATGTTTTTACCCCTGAGATGTGTTTCTTGTAGCCAACAGACAGAGGACTTCTCTTTTTTAATTCAATCAACCACACTATGTCTCTTTATTGGAGAATTTCATCCAGTAATAAATAATGTTATTATTAATATTTGTGGACTTGTTTCCATTTGCAGCAGTTCTGGACACCAGGCAACCTGAGCCTGCAGGCCTGACCACTCCAGCACTTCACGCATCTCCACCGATTCTCCTCCTTGAAACCCAGGTTGGTTGTATGAGACGTAAAGATGAACTTGCACCCTATCACACCCACAAGCCAGATCAAGACAGCCAGCAGTTCTGGACACCATGGGGCTTGATCTGTCACTCCTCTTCTGGCCCTTCCACGCTTGCCTTTGGACTCTGAATTTTAGTGATTTGAATAGCATGTGGTGCAATTTCCTCTTTTGTTTTGTTTTTCTTTGCTCTTGAGGTGTTGTTTATTAGGTCAGTTGGAGTCTCACCACTCCACAGAAACAGGTAAGACTTTGGGCCAGCCAGAACTAGTGGCAATACTTAATGGCAATAGCGAGCAACACGTAGGCCAACCATAAGAGAAATCATCAATTATCCAATCCTGTACAACTTTTAACACTCTGAGATACCTTAAATAAGTTAGGAAGCAACATATATATTCCCTGATGACTAGGAACATCCACAGAGGCTCAAGCAATGTAAGCAACCAAGAAAAGGCCTCTCCCTCAAGGGAAATCATCAAGCCCACATCACCCACAGTCAGTATAATTGACGTCATGGACATGTTCGATAAGGAGTTTAGAATATTTGCAGTGACCAAACTAACTGAGATGAAAGAGAAAAGATACAAGGAGCTCCAGGAGATGAGGAAGTCCTTTTATGACTTGAAAGAAGAAATAGATATCTTAAACAAGAACCAGATGGAACTTCTAGGATTAAAGAATGTTATACAGGAAATCAAAACCTCCCTTGAAAGTATTAAAAGTAGGTTATACCAGGCAGAAGATCAAATCTCTAACATAGAAGACAAAACATCTGACATAGAAAAAAGTATCAAGAAGATTGAAAAAACAACCATGAAAAATGAGGATAATATACAAGGAATACTGGATACCATCAAGTGCCCCAACATCCGTATAATTGGTATTCCAGAAGAGGTAGAAAATAATAAGGGCCTAGATAATTTATTCCATGAAATCCTGGAAGAAAACTTTCCAAATCTAGAAAGGCATTCAAATATCCAGACCCAAAAAATATATAGGATCCTGAGTAAAATCAACCCAAGAATATCCTCTCCAAGGCACATCATAGCCAGACTGGCATAAAGAACAGACAAAGACAAGATTCTAAAGTTGGCAAGAGGGAAACATCAAGTTTCCTATCAGGTTAACATCAGATCTCTTGGAAGAAACAATGCAGGCAAGGAAAGAATGGGGAAGCATAGTCAACTGTTGAGTGAAAAACATTCAACCAAGAATATTATACCTAGCAAAATTATTTTTCATACATGAGAAAAAGATAAAAACATTCTTGGATAAACAAAATGTGAAAGAAATTACCAACTTCAAACCAGCTCTTCAAGAGGTTCTGAAGGGAGTACTGTACCAGGAAAACTAAAAAAATCAGACAGACAGTTATATGAGAACAAAAAGCCACCAAGAAAATGGCTCACTTAACGTTAGGATCAGGTACGGAAATATCAATAATTACATTGAATGTCAATGGATTAAATTCTCCAATTAAGAGACATAGACTGGCTGGATGGATCAAAAAAAAACAGAAACCCTCTATCTGTTGCCTACAAGAAACTAACCTTATGTATTAAGACATACATAGACTAAAAGTAAATGGCTGGAAAAAAATATTCCATGCAAATGAAAATTTAAAAAGGGCTGGAGTAGCAATAATGATCTCAGACAAAATAGATTTCAAGACAAAGACTGTAAGAAAAGACAAAAAGGCCATTATATAATAGTAAATGGGGTAAGCCAGCAAGAAGACATAGCCCTTATAAATATCTACGCACCCAACTCAGGTGCACCTAAACATGTGAAGGAAAGACTGCTGGAGCTAAAAAGAGAGATAGGGAGAAATACTATAATTGTTGGAGATCTCAATACCCCATTATCTCCTAGATATAGACAGATCTTCTAGTCAGAAAATAGAGAGAGACAGGACTTAAATGATATTATAAATCGAATGGGCTTGACAGATATCTATAGAACTTTCCACCCTACATCCACAACATATACATTTTTCTCAGCCTGACATGGAACCTTTACAAAAATAGATCATATGTTTGGACACACATCAAGCCTTTACAGATTCAAAGGCATAGAAACCGTATCCAGCATCTTCTCTGACCATGATGGAATTAAACTCAAGATTAATTTCAAGAAACAACCCCCAAAATACACAAACACATGGAAACTGAACAACCTACTTCTGAATGACTTCTTCACTACAGAAGAAATTAAGGTTGAAATAAAAAAAAATTATGGAAACAAATGATAATGAGTACACAAGTGTCCATAATCTATGGGACACAGCAAAAGCAGTCATAAGAGGGAAATTCATGGCTATTAGTGCACATAAGAAAAGAATGGGAAGATGGCAAATAGATAACTTATCATCAGCCTCAGGGAATTGGAAAAACAACAACAAATAAACCCCAAATATGCCCGGGGAGAAGAAATAATAAGGGTTCAAACAGAAATAAATGAAATAGAAAGTCAATGAACCATACAGAAAATAAATGAAAGCAAAAGCTGGATCTTTGAAAAGATTAACAAGATCAACACACCATTGGCTAGACTGATCAAGAAGAAGAAAGAGAGAAACCAGATTAATCAAATATGTGATGAAATAGGCAATATTACTACAGACATAGCAGAAATACAAAATATCATTAGAGGATACAATGAGCAACTATATGCCAACAAACAAAATAACTTGGAGGAGATGGACAAATTCCTGGATGCCTATAATCTACCAATATTGAATTAGGAGAATATAGATAACCTGAATAGATGCATAACAAGCCAGGAGATTGAGTCAGTAATAAATAAGCTCCCAACAAAGAAAAGCCCAGGTCCAGATGGCTTCACTTCTGAATTCTACAAAACTTATAAGGAAGAGCTAACCTTTATTCTACTAAAATTATTTCTAAACTTTCAAAAGAAAGAAAACCTTTTATTCATTTTATGAAGACTCCATCATCCTCATCCCCAAAACAGATAGGTACATGGCAAAAAAGGAAAACTACAGACCAATATCATCAATGAATATAGATGCAACAATTCTCAACAAGATACTCTCAAATCATATCCAACAACTTATAACAAGGATCATTCATCACCACCATGTAGACTTTATACCAGGAATGCAACGGTGGTTCAATATACCCAAGACCATAAATGTAATACACCACATTAACAGAAAAAAGAGAAAAACCATATGACCATTTCATTTGATATGGAGAAAACATTTGATAAAATATAACATCCTCTTTTTAACTAAGACCCTCAGTAAGATTGGTATAGAAGGGTCATTTCTCAACACAATAAAATCCATCTATGAAAAACCTACAGCTAACATTATACTGAATGGGGAAAAGCTGTAAGATTTTCCAGTAAAAATGGGTATGAGGCAAGGCTGGCTACTTTCTCCACTGCTCTTTACTATAGTACTGGAAGTCTTAACTAAGCAGTCAAAGAAGAGAACAATATAAAAGGCATTCGAATGTGCAAAAAAGACCTGAAAATATCTTTATTCACAGATGACATGATGGTATACTTAGAAAACTGAAAAGTGTCCATGAAAAAAACTTCAAGTAATAAGTGAATACAGTAACTTAGCAGGATACAAAATCAATATCCAAATATCTATGGCATTTCTATATATGAACAACAAGTTAAATGAAGTAGAGCTGAAGAAAGGAATCCCTTTCACCGTAGCCACAATGTGTATAAGATACCTAGGGATAAACCTAACTAAGAAAGTCAAAGAACTTTTAAAGACAACTATGAAAATCTTAAAAAAGATATTGAAAGTGACATAAAAAAGTGAAAGGACATCCCATACTCCTGGATTGGAAGAATTAACATATTCAAAATGGCAATTCTACCAAAATTAATCTACATGTTTAATGCAATTTCAATCAAAATACCAGAAATATTCTTCACAGATCTAGAAAAGACAATCATAGAATTTGTCTGGAATCATAAAAGAACTTGTATTGTAAAAGCAATCCTGCACAAGAAGGAGAAGGAGGCATATCACTCCCTGATCTCAAGATATACTATAAAGCTGTGGTCATCAAAACAGCATGGTTTTGGCAAATGGGTCAAAGATCTGAATCTCAGACCTCAAACGATAAAACTACTGGTGGAAAATGCTGGGGAAACTGGGAGACATTGGAGTAGGCAAAGACTTCTTAAATAAGACTCCCAAAGCACAGGCAATAATCCCTAAAATGAACAAGTGGGACTATATCAGACTAAGAAGTTTCTCCACAGCACAGAACACAATAACAAGTGTGAACCAACCACCCTCAAATGGGAAAATATTTTTGTTAAATATACCTCAGACAAGGGACTGATAACCAGAATACACAGAGAACTCAAGCGCCATATGCAAAAATAATATGATTAACCCAATTTAAAGATGGGAGAAAGTTCATATGTCTTTCTAAGGAAGACATATGAACAGTCAAAAAGCATATGAGGAAATGCTCAATCTCCCTCATCATAAGGGAGATGCAGATAAAAACCACAATGAAATACCACTGAACCCCTGTCAGAATGGCAAAGATTAAGAATATAAAAAGTAATAAGTTTTGGCAGGAATGTGGTGAAAAGGGAGCCCTCCTACACTGTTGGTGGGAATGTAAAGTGGTTCAACCAATGTGGAGAACAATATGGAAGTTCCTCAAAGATCTACAAATAGAACTACCATTTGCCCCAACAATCTCACTTCTGGATACCTACCCAAAGGACAGGAAAACACTCAGTCACAAAAGTGCTTGCACATCAGTTTATTGCAGCATTATTCACAATTGATAAGACATGGAACCAACCTAAATGTCCACAAACAGTTGAATGGAAAAGTGTGGTATATATACTCTATGGAATACTAGTTAGCCATATAAAACAAAAAGACCCTGGCATTTCATAAAAAGTGGTCAGATATGGAGGATTTATTTTTGAGTGAATTAAGCCAGGCTATGAATAAAACATATTGTATGTATCCCCTTAATATATACTGATTATTGGGACCAGCAGTTAGCGTAATGGCTATGTCGCTAGACTCCCATGTAGTCGACCGTGGTTTGCATCCCGGACCTGGTGGCTTGAAACTCTGGGTGCATGTGTGTGTGTGCCCAAGATCCCTAGAAAAGAATGGAGGAGAAGGGATTGTGGTGTGGCCATCCCCCCGGGGAGTGATTTCTTGCTGTCTGTCTCTCTGTATCTCTCTGTCTGGTGAGTGCACAAGCCCTACAGCAAAAAAAAATAATAATAACCTCTCCAAAATTTATATATATATATATATATATATATATATATATATATATATATATATATATATGTATGTGTGTGTGTGTGTATACATATATATACACACACACACACACATACACACACATACACACACACACACACACACACACACACTGACTATCCACAATCTATGGTAGAGAGCAAAATATTGGAGGACATAAAAGCAGTGAATGTACTTAACAAGAATAAGACAGTGGAGAATGAGAGGGATGAAGAGAAGAAGATAGAGAAAGATAGCAAGAGAACAAATAAAGAGGCTTGACGTCAGTGGGAAACAGATACTGCTTATTACCTGTTGATGATGACATGTATAGTATTCTCAACTGGATTGGACTGAGAAGTATTTCATGGTGGGTAAAGTATTTTTACAAGCAAAAAGAGAAATAGTGATTGTTTAAAGAAAATAATAATAATAATTGGGAAAACATTGAAAAGTTATTGAAAGATGAAGTGGGGAGATTAATGTCTCTGTATTGACTGACATGCATGGCATTCCCTTTAGAAAAAGCAATGTAGTACACTGTAAAGTTATATGTAATCCAATGTAATATAAAGAAGATTATGATGATAATAAAAATTTTAAAAAAAGAAGAAGACGACAAAATCAACAACAGGAAAAACTATGGAATATAAATAAATATATAGTAACAAAATAAAAAAAATATGTAAAAGAATAAAACATTTAAATGATCTGTTTTGATTACATGAGAAGACTTTTCAAATAAATGAGAGAAAAAGAAACCAGTAAAACTCAGAATTGCTTGGGAAATTAATTAACATGATAATATAATCATTTAGGCATGCTTTACATGTATTACAGAAATGAAACTGTTTATGAAAATAATTCTGTCACAACTTATATCTGGACAAAAGAAAATTATCTCAGTATTATTCACTATATACATGCTCTAAATCCATATTTTACCCCCCAAAGGGTGTACAAGTATTTTATATAAACAGGACATTACAACATAAATATTTAAAAATATTAAGTTTGATGACTTTTGAACATAATAAATAAATATTGGAGCCAGGAAACAAAAATACTTATAGCTGTAGATATTAATAAACCACAAATTACACAATATGACTAAGTAATGGTAGTGTTTGATGGATGCTGCTACTCAGTACATTGAGATAATAAGAAAGATCCTGGATAAATAACAACCATACTCTTCTCTCTTTTTTTTTTTTTTTTTGAGAGAGATTTTCGCTATAGGGTGCGTGTGCTCGCCAGACAGACAGAGAGAGACATAGAGACAAAGCGATAAATCACCCCCCAGGGGGGATGGTCACACCACAATCCCTTCTCCTCCATTCTCCTCTTGGGATCTTGGGCACACACACACACACACACACACACGCGCGCCCGGCGTGAGTTTTAAGCCACCGGGTCCGGGACACAAACTGCGGTCGACTACATGGGAGTCCAGTGACAGCCATAACGCAAACTGCTGGTTCCCACTCTTCTCTCTTTTAAGAGCAGTTTATGCTATAAAGAATGTTGGGACCAGCAGTTAGTGTAATGGCTATGTCGCTGGACTCCCACGTAGTCGACCGCGGTTCGAGTCCTGGACCCGGCGGCTTAAACTCACGCCGGGCGCGTGTGCGTGCGTGCCCAAGATCCCGAGAGGAGAATGGAGGAGAAGGGATTGCGGCGTGGCCATCCCCCCTGGGGGGTGATTTCCTGCTTTCTATCTCTCTGTCTCTCTCTGTCTGTCTGGCGAGCGCACGCGCCCTATAGCAAAAACCTCTCAAAAAAAAAAAAAAAAAAAAAAAAAAAAAAAGAATGTTTACTGGGACCAGCAGATGGCATAATGGCTATGTTGCTGAATGCCCATGCCGGTGACCTTGGCTCGAGTCCCAGACCCAGTGACTTAAACTCACACTGGGCGTGTATGTGTGCATGCCCAAGATCCCGAGAGGAGAAAGGAGAAGGGATTGCAGCATGGCCATCCCCGGGTGTGTGTGTGGGGTTGTTTCTCACTTTGTATTTCTCTGTTTCTCTGTCTTTTTGGTGAGTGCACGCACCCTATAGCAAAAACCTCTCCAAAAAAAAAAAAAAAAAAAAAAAAAAAAAGAATGTTTGATGTTTGCTCATTGCAAAGACAGAGAAATAGGAAGACAGAAATCCTAGCACAGGAGATAGCCACACTGCAATCTCTTTTCCTCATTCTCCTCTCAGAATTTGGAGGCACAACATGTGTTCAGTGTGATTTTTAAGCTGCTGAGTCTGGGATTCGAATTGTGGTTTACTACATGGGAGTCCAGCAACATAGCCATTATGCCATTTTCTGGTCCCAACATATTTATTCTTAAGAGCCTGGTGTTGTGGTATATACCAGGTCTTGTGGTCTTTCTTTTGGGGAATCTTGAAAGGGAAGATAGCAAATTTGTTTAAATGTAAAGCACATAGTGAGATCTTGCCAGAACAAGCGAATGTGGTGGTGTTTGTGGTTTCTCCTAACTTAAAGGCGCATGTAGAAATGTTACAACATGATGAACACACATCTAAGGGAAGAGAAGAAAATAAGAATTAGACAAGGAAGAAGATATATAAAAGGAGGAAGGAAGAAGTGTGAAAATTAGGAAAAAAACAGAAAGGAGAAGAAAAGTCAAAGCAAATCTGAGGGGAATAGAGAAGTAAGAGAAAAAAGAGAACAAGGACTAAGGAGAGTAAAAACAAAAGAGAGAATAAAGGAAAATAAGGAAGAAAGATATATACACTCACACACCTGAAAGGGAAAAAAAATCTTTAAACCACTTACTTTATGATTTCAAGGAAACAGAAATAATCAAAAAGAAAATGGAAAATATGACATAAGAAAGAAAGATAAGATAAAATAGAATAAAAGTATAGCAAGAAACCACTTTTAAAATAGTTCTTAATACTGTAAACTGAAGTAAACATTAATATTTATGTAAACATTATACAAAGCAGTGCTAACATTAAAAATTGAATATACACTTCAGCAATAATTCAACTCTTTTACTGTCCACTGAAAATAAAATATTCTTTTTTTTTGTTTTATAAATTTATTTAATCACTGTGCACTTTTACAGTTTGGAACATGACATCATGATATTCCCCAGCATGCATAAAGTAGATAAATTATATTCTAAATATGTCCCTTATAGTTATCAATTGGGCTAGAGAAAAATTGTTAAAGTAAAATTACTTGATAAAAATCTAGTGTATTGACACAATTCAACACGGAAACGGACATCAAATACTATGTGTTAAGAGTTGAGTTAAGGAACTGACTTGATGCCATGTACAGAGGTTAACTGGAAATGAATTTTATAGAATATATTTAAGAAAAGTAAAAAATTTCTTTAAAGAAAACATGGCTATAGGATCAGCAGATGATGTAGTCATTACATCACTGGACTCCAAGATACCTGACTGTGGTTCAACTCTTGGATCAAGTAACTTAGAACTCATCTTAATGTGTGTGTGTGTGTTCCCAATGTCTTGGGGAGGAAAATAAAGGAGAAGTGATTGCAGCATGGGCATTTCCTTGGGGAATGATTTTTCACTTTCTGTCTCTCTGGTGAATGCATGCACATAATACCAAAAATGTCTCTAAAAAATAATCAAACACTTGGGTGTAAGATCTTCATGACCTTGTAAAAGTATAAAACAAAAATATTCAATTTTTAAAGTATTGCTAGTAAAGAAAAAGAGAGAAAGGGAAGAAGAAGGAAGATGAGAAGAGGAAGAAGGAGAAGAATAATTAATTGGACATTTGAAAGAAAATGTTATCTGATTAATAATCACAATGTAAAAAGTAGATCATCTGAGGGCCAGCAGGTGGTATATTTTTTTTTGTGGGGGGGGTAGGTTTGCTACAGGGCGTGAGCGCTTGCCAGAAAGACACAGAGAGTTAGAAAGTGAGAAATCACCGCTCCCCCCCCCCCCCCAGGGTGATGACCACACCGCAATCCCTTCTCCTCCATTCTCCTTTTGAGATCTAGGGCACGCACGCACACGCACTTGGTGTGAGTTTAAGCCACTGAGTCCAGGACTTGAACCGCGGTCGGCTACATGGGAGTTCAGTGAAATAGCCATTACACTAACTGCTGGTCCCAATGTAGTATGTTGTTTAAAGTGTTGAAATTCCTCAGGTCTGACTTCAGTTTGAATAGTAAACATGACAGAATAAAAATTACTTCAAGGGCAGGGACCAGCAGTGGCCATAATGGCTGTATCACTGGACTTTTGTGAGGTCGACCTTGGTGCAAATCTTAGACCTGGTGGCTTAAACTCATGATGGGTGTGTGTGTGTGTGCATTTTGAAGATTCAAGCAGAGAGTGGAGGAGAAAGGATTGTGGCATGGCCATCCTCCCTGGGGATTAATTCTTGCTTTCTGTCTCACTGTCTCTCTGTCTCACTGTCTGTCTTTCTTTCTTTCTTTCTTTCTTTCTTTCTTTCTTTCTTTCTTTCTTTCTTTCTTTCTTTCTTTCTTTCTTTCTCTCTCTCTCTCTCTCTCTCTCTCTCTCTCTCTCTTCTCTCTCTCTCTCTCTCTCTCTCTCTCTCTCTCTCTTTCTTTCTTTCTTTCTTTCATTTTTTTTTGGAGAGGTTTTTGCTATACGGTGCGTGCACACACCAGACAGAGAGAGACAGAGAGACAGAAAGCAAGAAATCACCCCCCAGGGGGGATGGCCATGCTGCAATCCCTTCTCCTTCATTCTACTCTCAGGATCTTGGGCATGCATTCACATGCACCCACATGTACCCAGTGTAAGTTTTAAGCCACTGGGTTCGGGACTTGAATCACAGTCACTACATGGGAATCCAGCAACATAGCCATTACACTAACTGTTTGTCCTGTCTCTCTCTTTCTGGCAAGGTTATGTGCCCTATAGCAAAAGCCTGTCCAAAAAGTAATAAATAAATAAAATATCATATTATGTCAGGTGTATATATGTGTGTGACCAAGATCCTAAAAGGGGAATGGAGAGAAGGAATTATGTCATGGCCATTCCCTGGAGGAAGACTTTCTCAACTTCCTTCTCCCTGTGACTCTCTGACTCTTTTTGTCAAATGAGGGTTTATTTGAAAAAGATATAGTATTGGTGAACTAGCAGGCAGCATGATGCTTCAGGGAGCTGAATGTATAACTGGAGAGTCCTATCCCTGATTTAGTGGCACGTAAATCCTATTGGGCACAGATGAGTGTTTGTGTGCAAAATTCTGAGGAAAAAAATAGAGAAGTGATTGTGATGTCATTTTTCCAGCAGTGAATTCTTACATTCTCTCCTCATCTCTCTTTGTAAGCACATGTACTATTAATACATATTTAAAACAGAAAAACACATGACCCTAAAACTTTACACTTGATAGTCTCAAAAGGACAGGTCCCACAGATATGAAGATTACTCACATATAGTAAGTAGTTGCACAATCAAAGTATTATAAGATTCTGTCAAATCTAATGTAAAACAATATAATGCAATTGGGAAAAATTAATATCACTAAATATATTAATATAAGAAATTAAATTTTGTGTAATACTTCCTTGTGTTCATCCTCTAAATAGCTCAGTTATTTAATGCATATAAAATTTAGAGATAACATATACCTTCAGAAAATCCAGTGCAAATGAAAGCCTATAAGGCACATTGAAACACCCATAGATTTGCATGCGACAATAGTTGCCTCCTAATCATGCCATTTCACACACTTTTTCCACCTTGGCTGCTAGGAAGCTTACTTAGTTCGATACAAGTGAGTATTTCATCAGATGCAGCCCCACACCTAGTTCGATACAAGTGAGTATTTCATCAGATGCAGCCCCACACCTCCAAGTTTCTCTCTCTCTCTCTCTCTCTCTCTCTCTCTCTCTCTCTCTCTCTCTCTCCTTTTTTTTTAAGAGGTTTTTGCTATAGGGTGTGTGTGCTCACCAGAAAGACAGAGAGAAAACAAGCAAGAAATCACCCCCTGGCAGGGGCAGATAGCCACTCAGAAATCCCTTCTCTTCCATTCTCCTCTTGGGATCTTAGGCACACAAGCACACGTGCTCTAGATGAGTTTATTCCACCAGATCTAGGACTCAAGTTGCTGTCAACTACATGGGAGTCTCACAGCATAGCCATTACACCAACTGCTAATCCCTCCAAGTTTGTATTTTAAACCTACAGCTACCCAGTCACACCACGCTTCTGGCTTCATAAGTCAAAATGCCAGGAAATTAAAGTTCAAGTGTACATATAAGTCTCATCAGGCACACGTCACACCCAATGGATTTCTTTTGGAATGTGGGGAGTTCCTGCCCACATCCTGCTCTGTGGAGTGAATAACAGGACCATCTTTATTAAGTTATACCTCCTTAGTTTAGATAAAGCACATGGGAAGCTGAAAGCTTGGATGAGAAGTCAGTCAACAAATACCACCTACATAAAATTTAACCGGTTCTTACCTGAAAATCACAAACCACAACAAGAAAGACTGTTACTATCAGGGAATACTATTGTTTCCTCTTCCATCACAGCAGAATCTACTTCAATAAATACTAAGAAATAAATACTGCATCAGATAAAGAAAATCAACCACAGAGTCAGAAGAAACAAAAGAAAACAGGGAAATAACTCTTCTCTTACAAAATACAAACATCTCACCAAAACAATGACAGCATAAAAAATTTACAGAGTAATCAGGAAAGAAACTGTGAACAATCATTTTTCAAGACTCTAGGAGAAAGAAGAGAAAAAACACCAATCACGCTTCGCAAGATTCCTCATGGCTCCTGGGAACTAGATATTTCAGGGGACAGGAGAAATGAAGATTTGCTACTCATAATTTAGCCTCCAGCAAGCAAACCTAACGTGGCAGGAGAATTGAACCCTTCCTTCACAAGATTCCTCATGGCTCCTGGGAACTAGATATTTCAGGGGACAGGAGAAATGAAGATTTTCTACTCATAATTTAGCCTCCAGCAAGCAAAGCTAATGTGGCAGGAGAGTTGAGCCCTTCCTTCACAAGATTCCTCAGGGCTCCTGGGAAATAGATATTTCAGGGGACAGGAGAAATGGACCTACAGCATACAATAAACACATAGTAGGAAGAACCCTTTCAAGTCTCCTGTCTCTTTATCAGATTTTGTTTTTCCCTACCTCTGCCTATGTACTCTCTCTTTCTCTCTCTTTCCCACTCTCTCAGTCTTTTATTTAATTTTTAATTTTTAGAATTATTAAAGGTGAGGTGTTTCACATGGAACTTTGGCCCCTCCTAGGCTTTGTTCTGTTGATAATCCCCTATCTTCCTCCCAGAAAAGCCCTACTTCAAGAGACAGACGGCTCCATGGCTCCTTTGATCTAGTCATTTTGGGAGAAAGGAAGATGACCCACTGCTTTCTGGACCTCCAGCGTAAAAAATTTGCGGGGTAGGAAGACCCCTTTCAAGTCTCCCGTCTCTTTATCAGTCTTGTCTCTCCCTACATTTGGTTATGTCCTCTCTCTCCTCTCCTCTCCTCTCCTCTCCTCTCCTCTCCTCTCCTCTCCTCTCCTCTCCTCTCCTCTCCTCTCCTCTCCTCTCCTCTCCTCTCCTCTCCTCTCCTCTCCTCTCCTCTCCTCTCCTCTCCTCTCCTCTCCTCTCCTCTCCTCTCCTCTCCTCTCCTCTCCTCTCCTCTCCTCTCCTCTCCTCTCCTCTCCTCTCCTCTCCTCTCTCTCTCTCTCTCTCTCTCTCTCTCTCTCTCTCTCTTTCTCTCTGTCTTTTTTTTGTTTCTCCTTTTAAAATTTTTTAAGGAGAGGGTTCTAGAGACCCCTTTCTCCCTTCGTAGGCCTTTATCTTGTTATTAATCACCACTCCTTCTTCCAGAATAGCGCTTCTTCAAGAGACAGACAGCTCCATGGCTCCTCGATCTAGCCATTTTAAGAGAAAGAAAATGTCCCACTGTCCCACTGTTAACTGGGCCTCCAGCATACAAAATCCGCGTGATAGGAAACTTCTTTGAAGTCTCCTTTCTCTTTATCAGTCTTTGTCTCACTCTACCTCTGCTTATGTCCTCTCTTTCTCTCTCTCTGTCTCTCTGTCTCTCTCTCTCTCTGCCTGTCTCTCTCTCTCTCTCACATTCTGTCTTTATTTTAATTTTCCTTTTTAGAATTTTTTAAGGTGAGGCATATTACAGGACAATTTGTCCCCTCCTCAGCCTTTATCTTGTTAATAATCCCCTCTCCTACTCCCAGTACAACCCTTCTTCAAGAGACAGACAGCTCCATGACTCCTGTAATCTAGCCATTTTGAGAGAAAGGAATAAGTGCCTCTGCTAACTGGGCCTGCAGCATAAAAAACCCACATAGTAGGAAGGTACATTTCAAGTCTCCTGTGTCTTTATCATTCTTTGTTTTTCCCCACCTCAGCCTATGTTCTCTCTCTCTCTCTCTCTCTCTCTCTCTCTCTCTCTCTCTCTCTCTGTCTCTCTCTCCTCTCTCTTTGTCTTTTATTTAATTTTTGCTTTTTATAATTTTTTAATGTGAGGTGTTTTACAGGGAGCTTTAGCCCCACCTAGGCTACTTTCTTTTTGACAATCCACTACCCTCCTCCCAGAAAAGCCCTTCTTCAAGAGACAGACAGTTCCAGGGCTCCTGCAATCTAGCCATTTTGGGAGAAAGGAAGATGTCCCACTGCTAACTGGGCCTCCAGCATACAAAATCCGCTTGGTTGGAAGATCCCTTTCAAATCTCCTGTCTCTTTATCAGTCTTTCTCTCTATCTCTGCCTCTGTCCTCCCCCTTACTCTCTCTCTATCTCTCTCTCTATCTTTCTATCTCTCTCTCTCTATTTTATTTATTATTTGCTTTTTATATTTTTTTTAAGTTGAGGCATTTTACCGGGGTCTTTGTCCACACCTTGGACTTTATCTTGTTAATAATACCCTCTCCTCCAAGAAAAGCCCTTCTTCAAGAGACAGACAGCTCCATGGCTCCTCAATCTAGTCATTTTGGGTACATGGAAGATGTCCCACTGCCTAGTGGGCCTCCAGCATACAAAACCCACGTGGTAGGAAACCCCTTTCAAGTCTCCTGTGTCTTTATCAGTCTTTTGCTCTCTATACCTTTGCCTCTGTTATCTCTCTCTCTCTCTTTCTCTCTCTCTTTCTCTCTCTCTCTCTCTGTCATTTCCTTAATTTTTCTTTTTAGAAATTTTTTAAGGTGATGTGTTTTACAGGGCCATTGGCCCCTCCTAGGCCTTTATCTTGTTAATAATCCCTTTTCCTTCTGAGAGAACAGCCCTGCTTCAAGAGAGAGACAGCTCCATGGCTCCTGAGATATAGATATTTTGGGAGAAAGGAAGATGTCCTACTGCTAAATGGGCCTCCCGCATACAAAACACGCATGTTGGGAGGGCGCATTTCAAGTTTCCTGTCTCTTTATCAGACTTTTTCTCTCTCTTCCTCTGTTTCTGTCTTCTCTCTCTCTCTCTCAAACCCTCCTCTGTCTTTCTGTCTTTTTATTACTTTTGCTTTTTAGAAGTTTTTTAAGGTGAGGCGTTTTACAGAGACCTTTCGCCCCTCCTAGGCCTTTTTCTTGTTAGTAATCTCCTCTCCTTTTCCCAGAACAGCTCTTCTTCAAGAGACAGACAGCTCCATGACTCCTGCAATCTAGTCACTTTGGCAGAAAGCAAGATGTCCCACTGCTAACTGGGCCTCTGTCATACAAAACCTGCGTGGTTGGAAGAACCATTTCAAGTCTCCTGCCTCTTTATCAAACTTTGTATCTCTCTACCTCTGCCTCTGTCCACTCTAAATCTCTCTCTCTGTCTTTTTTCTAATATTTGATTTTTAGAATTTTTGAAGTTGAGGCATTTTACAGGGCCCTTTTACCACGCCTAGGCCTTTATCTGGTTAGTAATCCCCTCTCCTCCTGAGAGAACAGCCCTGTTTCAAGAGACAGACAGTACCATGGCTCCTGCTATCTAGTCATTTTGGGAGAAAGAAAGATGTCCCACTGCTAACTGGGGCTCCAGCATACAAAACCCGCGTGGTAGGAAGACCCCTTTCAAGTCTCCTGTCTCTATCAGTCTTTGACTTTCTCTACCTCTGCCTCTGTCTTCTCTCTCTCTCTCTCTCTCTCTCTCCCCTCTTTCCCTCTCTCTGTTTGTCTATTTTTTAATTTTTGCGTTTTAGAATTTTTTAAGGTGAGGTATTTTACAGGGCCCTTTGTTCCCTGCAGGGCCTTCATCTTGTTAATAATCACCTCTCTTCCTCCCAGAAAAGCCCTTCTTCAAGAGACAGACAGCACCATGTCTCCTTCGATGTATCCATTTTAGGAGAGAGAACATGTCCCTCTGCTAACTGGACCTACAGCATACAATAAACGCATAGTAGGAAGAGCCCTTTCAAGTCTCCTGTCTCTTTATCAGCTTTTGTTTTTCCCTACCTCTGCCTATGTACTCTCTCTTTCTCTCTCCCACTCTCTCAGTCTTTTATTTAACTTTTAATTTTTAGAATTAAAGGTGAGGTGTTTCACAGGGAACTTTGGCCCCTCCTAGGCTTCATTATCTTGGTAATCCCTTATACTCCTCCCAGAAAAGCCCTACTTTAAGAGACAGACGGCTCCATGACTCCTTTGATCTAGGCATTTTGTGAGAAAGGAAGATGACCCACTGCTTACTGGGCCTCCAGCGTAAAAAATTTGCGGAGTTGGAAGACCCCTTTCAAGTCTCCCATCTCTTTTTCAGTCTTTGTCTCTCCCTACCTTTGGTTATGACCTCTCTTCTCTCTCTCTCTCTCTCTCTCTCTCTCTCTCTCTCTCTCTCTCTTTCTCTCTCTCTCTTGTTCTCTCTCTCTGTCTTTTTTTATTTCTCCTTTTAAAATTTTTTAAGGAGAGGCGTTCTAGAGGGCCCTTTCTCCCCTCGTAGGCATTTATCTTGTTAATAATCACCACTCCTCCTTCCAAAACAGCACTTCTTCAAGAGACAGACAGCTCCATGGCTCCTCGATCTAGAAATTTTAAGAGAAAGAAAATGTCCCACTGTCCCACTGTTAACTGGGCCTCCAGCATACAAAACCCGCGTGGTACGAAAACTTCTTTAAAGTCTCCTTTCTCTTTATTAGTCTTTGTCTCTCTCTACCTCTGCTTATGTCCTCTCTCTCTCGCTCTCTATAACTCTCTCTCTCTTTCTCTCTTTCACTCTCATATTCTGTCTTTATTTTAATTTTTCCTTTTTAGAATTTTTTAGGGTGAGGCATCTTACAGGACAATTTGTCCCCTCCTCGGCCTTTATTTAGTTAATAATCCCCTCTCCTGCTCCCAATACAACCCTTCTTCAAGAGACAGCTCCATGACTCCTGTGATCTAGCCATTTTGAGAGAATGGAATAAGTCCCTCTGCTAACTGGGCCTGCAGCATAAAAAACCCACATAGTAGGAAGATCCATTTCAAGTCTCCTGTGTCTTTATCTTTCTTTGTTTTTCCCTATCTCTGCCTATGTACTCTCTCTCTCTCTCTCTCTCTCTCTCTCTCTCTCTCTCTCTGTATCTCTCCCCCCTCTCTCTCTGTCTTTTTTTTAATTTTGCATTTTATAATTTTTTAATGTGAGGTGTTTTATAGGGAGCTTTAGCCCTTCCTAGCCTATTTTCTTGTTGATAACCTCCTCCCCTCTTCCCAGAAAAGCCCCTCTTCTAGAGACAGACAGTTCCAGGGCTCCTGCAATCTAGCCATTTTGAAAGAAAGGAATTTGTCCCACTGCTAACTGGGCCTCCAGCATACAAAATCCGCTTGGTTGGAAGATCCCTTTCAAATCTCCTATCTCTTTATCAGTCTTGCTTTCTCTCTATCTCTGCTTCTGTGCTCTCTCTCTCTCTCTCTCTCTCTCTCTCTCTCTCTATCTATCTATCTTTCTATCTCTCTCTCTATTTTATTTATTATTTGCTTTTTATATTTGTTTAAGTTGAGGCATTTTACAGGGGTCTATGGCCCCTCCTGGGCCTTTATCTTGTTAATAATCCCCTCTCCTCCTCTGAGAAAAGCCCTTCTTTAAGACACAGACAGCTCCATGGATCCTCAATCTAGTCATTTTGGGAACATGGAAGATGTCCCACTGCCTAGTGGGCCTCCAGCATACAAAACCCACATGGTAGGAAACCCCTTTCAAGTCTTCTCTGTCTTTATCAGTCTTTTGCTCTCTATATCTTTGCCTCTGTTATCTCTCTCTCTCTCTCTCTTTCTCTCTCTCTTTCTCTCTCTCTCTGTCGTTTCCTTAATTTTTCTTTTTAGAAATTTTTTATGGTGATGTGTTTTACAGGGTCATTTGGCCCCTCCTAGGCCTTTATCTTGTTAATAATCCCTTCTCCTTCTTAGAGAACAGCCCTGCTTCAAGAGAGAGACAGCTCCATGGCCCCTGGAATATAGCTATTTTGGGAGAAAGGAAGATGTCCCACTGCTAAGTGGGCCTCCCGCATACAAAACACGCGTGTTGGGAAGAAGCATTTCAAATCTCCTGTCTCTTTATCAGACTTTGTGTCTCTCTTCCTCTGTTTCTGTCCTCGCTCTCTCTCTCTCTCTTCAACCTCCCTCTCTCTTTCTGTCTTTTTATTACTTTTGCTTTTTAGAATTTTTTAAGGTGAGGCATTTTACAGAAACCTTTCACCCCTCCTAGGCCTTTTTCTTGTTAGTAATCTCCTCTCCTTTTCCAAGAACAGCTCTTCTTCAAGAGACAGACAGCTCCATGACTCCTGCAATCTAGTCACTTTGGGAGAAAGCAAGAAGTCCCACTGCTAACTGGGCCTCTGTCATACAAAACCCGCTTGGTAGGAAGAACCATTTCAAGTCTTCTGCCTCTTTATCAGACTTTGTATCTCTCTACCTCTGCCTCTGTCCACTCTAAATCTCTCTCTCTGTCTTTTCTCTAATATTTAATTTTTAGAATTTTTGAAGGTGAGGCGTTTTACAGGGCCTTTTTACCACGCCTAGGCCTTTATCTGGTTAATAATCCCCTCTCCTCCTGAGAGAAAAGCCCTGTTTCAAGAGACAGACAGTACCATGGCTCCTGCTATCTAGTCATTTTGGGAGAAAGAAAGATGTCCCACTGCTAACTGGGGCTCCAGCATACAAAACTCACGTGGTAGGAAGACCCCTTTCAAGTCCCCTGTCTCTATCAGTCTTTGACTTTCTCTATCTCGGCCTCTGTCTTCTCTCTCTTTCTCTCTCTCTCTCTCTCTCTCTCTCTCTCTCTCTCTCTCTCCCTCTCTCTGTTTGTCTATTTTTTAATTATTGCGTTTTAGAATTTTTTTAAGGTGAGGTATTTTACAGGGCCCTTTGTCCCCTACAAAGTCTTCATCTTGTTAATAATCCCCTCTCTTCCTCCCAGAAAAGCCGTTTGTCAAGTGACAAACAGCACCATGTCTCCTTTGATGTAGCCATTTTAAGAGGGAGAAGATGTCCCTCTGCTAACTGGATCTACAGCATACAAAAAACGCAGAGTAGGAAGACCCCTTTCAAATCTCCTGTCTCTTTATCAGATTTTGTTTTTCCCTACCTCTGCCTGTGTACTCTCTCTTTCTCTCTCTCTTCCCACTCTCTCTGTCTTTTATTAATTTTTAATTTTTAGAATTATTTAAGGTGAGGTGTTTCACAGGGAACGTTGGCCCCTCCTAGGATTTGTTCTGTTGATAATCCCCTATCTTTCTCCCAGAAAAGGCCTACTTCAAGAGACAGACAGCTCCATGGCTCCTTCGATCTAGTCATTTTGGGAGATAGGAAGATGACCCCCTGGTTACTGGGCCTCCAGCATAAAAAATTTTCGGGGTAGGAATACCCCTTTCAAGTCTCCCATCTCTTTATCAGTCTTTCTCTCTCTCTACCTTTGGTTATGACATCTCTCTCTATCCTCTCTCTCTCTCTTTCTCCTTCTCTCTCTCTCTCTCTTTCCCTCTCTCTGTTTGTCTGTTTTTCAATTTTTGCGTTTTAGAAGTTTTTTAAGGTGAGTTATTTTACAGGGCCCTTTGTCCCCTCTAAGGCCTTCATCTTGTTAATAATTCCCTCTCTTCCTCCCAGAAAAGCCCTTCATCAAGAACCAGACAGCACCATGTGTTCTTCGATGTATCCATTTTAGGAGAGAGAAGATATCCCTCTGCTAACTGGACCTATAGCATACAATAAACGCATAGTAGGAAGACCCCTTTCAAGTCTCCTGTCTCTTTATCAAATTTTGTTTTTCCCTACCTCTGCCTATGTACTCTCTCTTTCTCTCTCTCTCTCCCCCACTCTTTCTGTCTTTTATTTAATTATTGCTTTTTAGAATTATTTAAGGTGAGGTGTTTCACATGGACCTTTGGCTCCTTCTTTGCTTTGTTCTGTTGATAATCCCCTATCCTCCTCACAGAAAAGCCCTGCTTCAAGAGACAGACAGCTCTATGGCTCCTTCGATTTAGCCATCTTGGGAGAAAGGAAGATGTCCCACTGCTAACTGGGCGTCCTGCATACAAAATCTGCTTGCTTGGAATATCCCTTTCAAGTCTCCTGTCTCTTTATCAGTCTTTGTTTCTCTCTACCTCTGCCTCTGTCCCCTCTCTCTTTTTTCTCTCTATCTTTCTATCTCTCTCTCTTTATTTTATTATTTGCTTTTTATATTTTTTTAAGTTGAGGAATTTTACAGGGGTCTTTGGCACCTCCTTGGCCTTTATCTTGTTAATAATCCCCTCTTATCCTCCCAGAACAGCTCTTCTTCAAGAGACAGACAGCTCCATGGCTCCTCAATCTAGTCATTTTGGGAGAATGGAAGATGTCTCACTGCCTATTGGGCCTACACCATACAAAACCCGTGTGGTAGGAAGACCCCTTTCAAGTCTCCTGTCTTTTTAATCAGTCTTTCGGTCTCTGTACGTTTGCCTATGTTCTCTCTCTCTCTCTCTCTCTCTCTCTCTCTCTCTCTCTCTCTCTCTCTCTCTCTCTCTCTGTCGTTTCCTAAATTTTTGCTTTTTAGAAATTTTTTAAGGTGATGCGTTTTAGAGGGCCATTTGGCCCCTCCTAGGCCTTTATCTTGTTAATAATCCCTTCTACTCCTGAGAGAACAGCCCTGCTTCAAGAGAGAGACAGCTTCATGGCTCCTGCAATCTAGCTATTTTGGGAGAAAGGAAGATGTCCCACTGCTAAATGGGCCTCCAGCATACAAAACATGCAAGTTGGGAAGAGCCATTTCAAGTCGCCTGTCTCTTTATCAGACTTTTTCTTTCTCTTCCTTTGTTTCTGTTCTCTCTCTCTGTCTCTCTCTTTCTCAAGCTCTCTCTCTTTCTCTCTTTTTTTTTCTTTTTTCTTTTTAGAATTTATTAAAGTGAGGCGTCTTACAGGGAAATTTTGCCCCTCCTTGGCCTTTTTCTTGTTACTAATCCCGTGTCCTTTTCTCAGAACATCCCTTCTTCAAGAGACAGACAGCTTCATGACACCTGCGATCTAGTCACTTTGGTAGAAAGGAGGATGTCCCACTGCTAACTGGGCCTCTGTCATACAAAACTCCCGGGGTAGGAAGACCCCTCTCAAGTCTCCTCTCTCTTTATTAGTCTTTTACTCTCTATAAGTTTGCCTCTGTTCTCTCTCTCTCTTTTACTCTCTCCCTCTATCTATCTATCTATCTATCTATCTATCTGATATCTCTCTCTCTCTCTCTGTCGTTTCCTTAATTTTTGCTTTTAAGAAATTTTTTAAGGTGATGCGTTTTAGAGGGCCATTTGGCACCTCCTAGGCCTTTATCTTGTTAATAATCCCCTCCCCTCCTGTGAGATCAGCCCTTCTTCAAGATACAAACAGCTCCATGACTCCTGTGATCTAGTCACTCTGGGAGAAAGGAAGATGTCCCACTGCTAACTGGGCCTCCGTCATCCAAAACTCGTGTGGTAGGAAGACCCCTTTCAAGTCTCCTGTCTCTTTATCAGTCTTTTGCTCTCTATACCTTTACCTCTGTTCTCTCTCTCTCTTTCTCTCTCTCTCTCTGTCTTTCGTTTCCTTAATTTTTGCATTTTTAAAAATTTTTTCAGGTGATTTGTTTTAGAGGGCCATTTGTCCCCTCCTAAGCCTTAATCTAGTTAATAATCCCCTCTCCTCCTGAGAGAATAACCCTACTTCAAGAGAGATACAGCTATATGGCTCCTGCGATCTAGCTATTATGGGAGAAAGGAGGATGTCCCACTGCTAAATGGGCCTCCAGCATACACAACACACGTGTTGGGAAGACCCATTTCAAGTCTCCTATCTCTTTATCAGACTTTGTCTCTCTCTTCCTCTCTTTCTGTCCTCTTTCTCTGTCTCTCTCTATCTCTCTAAATCTCTCTCTCTCTTTCTGTCTTATTTTTTACTTTTTCGTTTTAGAATGTTTTAAGGTGAGGCATTTAACAGGGACCTTTTGCCCCTCCTAGGCCTCTTTCTTGTTAGTAATCTCCTCTCCTCCTCCCAGAACAGCCCTTCTTCAAGAGACAGACAGCTCCATGACTCCTGCAATCTAGTCACTTTGGGAGAAAGGAAGATGTCCCACTGCTAACTGGGCCTCCGTCATACAAAACCCACGTGGTAGGAAGACCCCTTTCAAGACTCCTGCCTCTTTTTCAGTCTTTGTCTCTCTCTTCATCTGCCTCTGTCCAATCTCTAAATCTCTCTCTCTGTCTTTTTCCTAATATTTAATTTTTAGAATTTTTGAAGGTGAGGCGTTTTACAGGGCCCTTTTACCACGCCTAGGCCTTTATCTGGTTAATAATCCCCTCTCCTGCTGAGAGAACAGCCCTATTTCAGGAGACAGACAGTACCATGGCTCCTGCATCTAGTCATTTTGGGAGAAAGAAAGATGTCCCACTGCTAAATGGGCCTCCAGCATACAAAACCCGCATGGTAGGAAGACCCCTTTCAAGTGTCCTGTCTCTATTAGTCTTTGACTTTCTCTACCTCTGCTTCTGTCCTCTCCATCTCTCTCTCTCCCTCTCTCTGTTTGTCTATTTTTTAATATTTTCCTTTTAGAATTTTTTAAGGTGAGGCATTTTACAGGACCCTTTATCCCCTCCACGTCCTTCATCTTGTTAATAATCCCCACTCTTACTCCCAGAACATCCCTTCATCAAGAGACAGACAGCACCATGACTTCTTCGATGTAGCCATTTTAGGAGAGTGAAGATGTCCCTCTGCTAACTGGACCTACAGCATAAAATAAATGCAAAGTAGGAAGACCCCTTTCAAGTCTCCTGTCTCTTTTTCAGATTTTGTTTTTCCCTACCTCTGCCTATGTACACTCTCTTTCTCTCTCTCTCCCCACTCTCTCTGTCTTTTATTTAATTTTTGCTTTCTAGAATTATTTAAGGTGAGGTGTTTCACAGGGACCTTTGACCCCTCCTTGGCTTTGTTCTGTTGATAATCCCCTATCCTCCTCCCAGAAAAACCCTTCTTCAAGAGACAGACAGTTCCAGGGCTCCTGCAATCTAGCCATTTTGGGAGAAAGGAAGATGTCCCACTGCTAACTGGGCCTCCAGCATACAAAATCCGCTTGGTTGGAAGATCTCTTTCAAATATCCTGTCTCTATCAGTCTTTCTTTCTCTATATATCTGCCTCTGTCTCCCCCCCTCTCTATCTTTCTATCACTTTCTCTCTCTTTTATTTATTATTTGCTTTTTATATTTGTTTAAGTTGAGGCATTTTACAGGGGTCTTTGGCCCCTCCTGGGCCTTTATCTTGTTAATAATTCCCTCTCCTCCTTCAATAAAAGCCCTTCTTCAAGAGAGAGACAGCTCCATGGCTCCTCAATCTAGTCATTTTGGGAACATGGAAGATGTCCCACTGCCTAGTGGGCCTCCTGCATACAAAACCCACATGGTAGGAAGACCCCTTTCAAGTCTCCTGTGTCTTTATCAATCTTTGCTCTCTGTACTTTTGCCTCTGTTTTCTCTCTCTCTCTCTCTCTCTCTCTCTCTCTCTCTCTCTCTCATCATTTCCTTAATTTATCTTTTTAGAAATTTTTAAGGTGACGTGTTTTAGAGGGACATTTGGCCACACCTAGGCCTTTATCTTGTTTATAATCCCTTCTCCTTCTGAGAGAACAGCCATGCTTCAAGAGAAAGACAGCTTCGTGGCTCATGAGATCTAGCAATTTTAGGAGAAAGGAAGATGTCCCACTGCTAAATGGGCCTCCCGCATACAAAATACGCATGTTGGGAAGACACATTTCAAGTCTCCTGTATCTTTATCAGACTTTGTCTCTCTCTTCCTCTGTTTCTGTCCTCGCTTTCTCTCTCTCTCTCTCTCTCTCTCTCTCTCTCTCTCTCTCCCCCCCTCTCCCTCTCTCTTCAACTTCCCTCTCTCTTTCTGTCTTTTTATTACTTTTTCTTTTTAGAATGTTTTAAGGTGAGACGTTTTACAGGGACCTTTTGCCCTCCTAGGCCTCTTTCTTGTTAGGAATCTCCTCTCCTCCTCCCAGAACAGCTCTTCTTCAAAAGACAGACAGCTCCATGACTCCTGCAATCCAGTCGCTATGGGAGAAAGCAAGATGTCCCACTGCTAACTGCCCAGTTAGCATGCTCTGTCATACAAAATCCGCATGGTAGGATGAACCCTTTCAAGTCTTCTTCCTCTTTATCAGTCTTTGTATCTCTCTACCTCTACCTCTGTCCACTCTCAATCTCTCTGTCTGTCTTTTTTCTAATTTTTGCTTTTTAAAGTTTTGAAGATTAGCTGTTTTACAGGGCCCTTTTTCCCCACTTAGGTCTTTATCTGGTTAAAATTCCCCTCTCCTTCTGAGAGAACAGCCCTGCTTCAAGAGACAGACAGTGCCATGGCTCATGTGATCTATTCGTTTTGGGAGAAAGAAAGATGTCCCACTGCTAACTGGGCCTCCAGCATACAAAACCCGCTTGGTTGAAAGACCCCTTTCAAGTCTTCTGTCTCTATCAGTCTTTGACTTTCTCTACCTCTTCCACTGTGCTCGATCGCTCTCTCTCTCTCTCTCTCTCTCTCTCTCTCTCCCTCTCCCTCTCCCTCTCCCTCTCTCTCTGTCAATCTCTCTGTCTGTCTATTTTTTAATTTTTGCTTTTTAGAATTTTTTAAGGTGAGGCGTTTTACAAGGCCCTTTGTCCTTTCCAAGGCCTTCATCTTGTTAAGAATCCCCTCTCTCCCTCAGAGAACAACCCTTCATCAAGAGACAGGCAGCACCATGTTTCCTTCGATGTAGCTATTTTAGTAGAGAGAAGATGTCCTTCTGCTAACTGGACCTACAACATATAATACCCTCATAGTAGGAAGACCCCTTTCAAGTCTCCTGTCTCTTTATCAGATTTTGTTTTTCCCTACCTCTGCCTATGTGCTCTCTCTTTCTCTCTCTCCCCTCTCTCTCTGTCTTTTATTTAATTTTTGCTTTTTAGAATGTTTTAAGGTGAGGTGTTTTACTGGGAACTTTGGCACCTCCTAGGCTTTTTTCTGTTGATAATCTTCTATCTTTCTCACAGAAAAGCCCTACTTCAAGAGACAGACACCTCCAGGGCTCTTTCAATCTAGTCATTTTGGGAGAAAGGAATATGTCGGACTGCTTAATGGGCCTCCAGCAGAAAATATTCAAGTGGCAGGAAGACCCCTTTCAAGTCTCCCTTCTCTTTATAAGTCTCTGTCACTCCCTACCTTTGTTTATGTCCTCTCTCTAATTCTCTCTCACTTTCTCTCTCTCTCTGTCTTTTTCTTATTTCTGCATTTTAGAGGGCCCTTTTGCCATTCTAGGACTTTATCTTGTTAAAAATCACCTCTTTTCCTTTCAGAACAGCGCTTCTTCCGGAGACAGACAGCTCCATGGCTCCTGTGATTGAGCCATTTTGGGAGAAAGAAAATGTCCCACTGCTAACTGGGCCTCCAGCATACAAAACCCGTGTGGTAGGAAAACTTCTTTAAAGTCTCCTTTCCTTTTATCAGTCTTTATCTCTCTCTACCTCTGCTTATGTCCTCTCTCTCTCTCTCTCTCTCTCTCTCTCTTATCTCTCTCTCTCACTTGCTGTCTTTATTTTAATTTTTGATTTTTGAATTTTTTAAGGTTAGGCGATTTACAGGACAATTTGGCCCCTCCTTGGCCTTTATCTTCTTAATAATCCCCTCAACTACTCCCAGAACAACTCTTCTTCAAGAGAAAGACAGCTCCATGGCTCCTGCGATGTCGTCATTTTGGGAGAAAGAAAGATATCCTACTGCTAACTGGTTCTCCAGCATAATAAACCCACGTAGTAGGAAGATCCATTTCAACTCTCCTGTCTCTTTATCAGTCTTTGTTTTTCCCTACCTCTGCCTATATTCTCTCTCTCACTCTCTCTCTTTCTCTCCCTCTCTTTCCCTCTCTCCCTCCCCTCTCTCTCTGTCTTTTTTTTTTTTTTTTTTTTTTTTTACTTTTTGCTTTTTAGAATTTTTTAAGGTGAGGTGTTTTACACTGTCTTTTTGGCCCCTCCTACACTATTTTCTTGTTGATGATCCCCAATCTTCCTCCCAAAAAAGCCATTTTCAAGAGACAGACAGATCCAGAGCTCTTGCAATTGAGTCATTTTGGTAGAAAGGAAGATATCCTACTGCTAACTGGGCCTCCCTCATACAAAACCCTCATGGTAGGAAGACCCCTTTCAAGTCTCCTGTCTCTTTATCAGTCTTTCTCTGTATCTACCTCTGCCTCTGTCCACTCTCTCAATCTCTCTCTCTGTATTTTTTCTAATTTTTGCTTTTTAGAATTTTTGAAGGTGAGGTGTTTTAAAGTGTCCTTTTCCCCGCCTAGGACTTTATCTGGTTAATAATCCCCTCTCCTACTGAGAGAACAGCCCTGCTTCAAGAGACACACAGTACCATGACTCCTGCGATCTAGTCATTTTGGGAGAAAGAATGATGTCCACTACTAACTGGGCCTCAAGCATACAAAACCTGTGTGTTAGGAAGACCCCTTTCAAGTCTCCTGTCTCTATCAGTCTTTGACTTTCTCTACATTCTTCTCTGTTCTCTCTCTCTCTCTCTCTGTCTCTTTCACTCTCTGTCTGTCTTTTTTTAATTTTTGCTTTTTAGAATTTTTTAAGGTGAAGCATCTTACAGGGCTCTTTGTCCCCTCCAAGGCCTTCATCTTGTTAATAATCCCCTGTCTTCCTCCCAGAACAGCCCTTCATCAAGAAACAGACAGCACCATTTCTCCTTTGATGTAGCCATTTTAGGATAGAGAAGATGTCCCTCTGCCAACTGGGCCTACAGCATACAATACCCGCATATTAGGAAGACCCCTTTCAAGTCTCCTGTCTCTTTATCAGATTTTGTTTTTCCCTACCTCTGCCTATGTGTTCTCTCTCTCTCTCTCTTTATCTCTCTCTCTCTCTCTCTTTCTCACATTCTGTCTTTATTTTAATTTTTCCTTTTTACAATTTTTTAAGGTGAGGCGATTTACAGGACAATATGTCCCCTCCTCTGCCTTTATATTGTTAATCACTCCCTCACCTACTCCTAGAACAACCCTTCTTCAAGAGACAGTCAGCTTTATGACTCCTGCGATCTAGTCATTTTGGGAGAAAGGAATATGTCCCACTGATAAGTGGGCCTCCAGCATAAAAATCCCACATATTAGGAGGACCCATTTCAAGTCTCCTATCTCTTTATCAGTCTTTGTTTTTCCCTACCATTGCCTATGTTCTCTTTCTCTCTCTCTCTCTCTGTCTTTCTCTCTCTCTCTCTCCCCCTTTCTCTGCCTTTTTTTAATTTTTGCTTTTTAGAATTTTTTAAGGTGAGGTGATTTACAGGGACATTTAGCCCCTCCTAGACTATTTTCTTGTTGATAATCCCCTACCCTTATCCCAGAAAGCCCTTCTTTAAGAGAGAGACAGTTCCAGGGCTCCTGTGATCTAGCCATTTTGGGAAAAAGAAAGATGGCCCACTGCTAACTGGGCCTCCAGCATACAAAATCCGCTTGGTTGGAAGATCCGTTTCAAATCTCCTCTCTCTTTATCAGTCTTTCTTTCTCTCTATCTCTGCCTCTGTCCTCTCTCTCTCTCTCTCTCTCTAACTTTCTATCTGTCTCTCTATCTTCTTTTTTTATTATTTGCTTTTCATATTAGTTTAAATTGAGGCCTTTTACAGGGGTCTTTGGCCCCTCCTCGGCCTTTATCTTGTAAATAATCCGCTCTCCTCCTCCCAGAACAGCCCTTCTTCAAGAGACAGAGTTCCATGGCTCCACAGTCTAGTCATTTTGGGAAAATGGAAGATGTCCCACTGTGTAGTGGGCCTCCAGCACACAAAACCCGCGTGGTAGGAAGACCCCTTTCAAGTCTCCTGTCTCTTTATAAGTCTTTTGCTCTCTATACCTTTTCCTCTGACCTCTCTCTCTCTCTCTCTGTCATTTCCTTAATTTTTCTTTTTAGAAATTTTTTAATGTGATGTGTTTTAGAGGGCCAATTGGCCCCTCCTAGGCCTTTATCTTGTTAATAATCCCTTCTCCTTCTGAGAGAACAGCCCTGCTTCAAGAAAGAGAAAGCTCCATGGCTCCTGCGATCTAGCTATTTTGAGAGATAGGAAGATGTCCCACTGCTAAATGGGCCTCCAGCATACAAAACACGCGTGTTGGGAAGATGCATTTCAAGTCTCCTCTTTATCAGACTTCATCTCTCTCTTCCTCTGTTTCTGTCCTCGCTCTCTGTCTCTCTCTCTCTTCAACCTCCCTCTCTTTTTCTGTCTTTTTATTACTTTTTCGTTTTAGAATGTTTAAAGGTGAGGCGTTTTACAGGGACCTTCTGCCCCTCCTAGGCCTTTTTCTTGTAAGTAATCTCCTCTCCTCCTCCCAGAATAGCCCTTCTGCAAGACACAGACAGCTACATGACTCCTGCCATCTAGTAACTTTGGGAGAAAGCAAGATATCCCACCGCTAACTAGGCTTCCGTCATAGAAAACCGTGTTGTAGGAAGACCCCTTTCAAGTCTCCTGTCTCTTTATCAGTCTTTGTATCTCTCTACTTCTGCCTCTCTCCACTCTCTCAATCTCTCTCTGTCTTTTTTCTAATTTTTGCTTTTTATAAGTTTTGAAAATTGGAGATTTTACAGGGCCCTTTTTCCCAGCCTAGGCCTTTATCTGGTTAATAATCCCCTCTTCTCCTGAGAAAATAGCCCTGCAAGAAGAGACAGACAGTACCATGGCTCCTGCGATCTAGTCATATTGGGAGAAAAAAAGATGTCCCACTGCTAACTTTGCCTCCAGCATACAAAACCCGTTTGGTTGAAAGACCCCTTTCAAGTCTTCTGTCTCTATCAGTCTTTGACTTTCTCTACCTCTGCCCCTGTTCTCTCTCTCTCTCTCTCTCTCTCTCTCTCTCTCTCTCTCTCTCTCCCCTCTCTCTCTCTGTATACTTTTTAATATTTGCTCCTTAGAATTTTTTAAAGTGAGGCATTTTACACGGCCCTTTGTCCCCTCCATTGCCTTCATCTTGTTAATAATCCACTCTCTTCCTCCCAGAACAGCCCTTCATCAAGAGACAAACAGCAACATGCCTCCTTCGATGTAGCCATTTTCGGAGAGAGAAGATGTCCCTCTGCTAACTGGACCTACAGCATACAATACCCTCACAGTAGGAAGACCCATTTCAAGTCTCCTGTCTCTTTATCAGAATTTGTTTTTCCCTACCTCTCCCTATGTACTCTCTATTTCTCTCTTTCTCCCCTCTCTATCTGTTTTTTATTAATTTTTGCTTTTAAAATTATTTAAGGTGAGGTCTTTTACAGGGACCTTGGGCCCCTCCTAGGCTTTTTTGTGTTGATAATCCCCTATCCTCCTCCCAGAAAAGCCCTACATCAATAGACAGACAGCTCCATGGCTCCTTCGATCTAGTCATTTTGGGAGAAAGGAAGAAGTCCCACTACTTCCTGGTCCTCCAGCATAAAAAAATTGGCGGGGTAGGAAGACCCCTTTCAAGTCTCCCGTCTCTTTATCAGTCTTTGTCTCTCTCTACCTTTGCTTATGTCCTCCTTCTCTCTCTCTCCCTCTGACTTTTTTTATTTCTACTTTTTAGAATTTTTATGGTGAGGCATTTTAGAGGGCCCTTTTGTCCCTCTTAGGCTTTTATCTTGTTAATAATCACCTCTCCTCCTTCCAGAACAGCGCATCTTCAAGAGACAGACAGCTCCATGGCTCCTGCTATCTAGCTATTTAAAGAGAAAGAAAATGTCCCACTGCTAACCGGGCCTCCAGCATCCAAAACCCGCGTAGTAGGAATACTTCTTTAAAGTCTCCTTTCTCTTTATGAGTCTTTGTCTCTCTCTACCTCTGCTTTGTTCTCTCTCTCTCTCTCTCTCTCTCTCTCTCTCTGTCTCTCTCTCTCTCTCTCTCTCTCTCTCTCTCTCTCCGCTCTCTCTCTGTCTTTTTTTAATTTTTGCTTTTTAGAATTTTTTAAGGTGACGTGTTTTACAGGGACCTTTGGCCCCTCCTAGGCTATTTTCTTGTTGATAATCCCCATTCCAACTCCCAGAAAAACCCTGCTTCAAGAATCAGACAGCTCCATGGCTCCTGCAATCTAGGCATTTTGGGAGAAAGAAATATGTCCCACTGCCAACTGGGCCTCCAGCATATAAAACCCACGTAGTAGGAAGACCCCTTTTAAGTCTCCTGTCTCTCTATCAGTCTTTGTTTTTCCTACATCTGCCTATGTCTCTCTCTCTCTCTCTCTCTCTCTCTCTCTCTCTCTGTCTTTTTTTTAATTTTTGCTTTGTATAATTTTTTAAGGTGAGGTGTTTTACAGGATTCTTTGGCCCCTCCTAGGCTATTTTCTTGTTGATAATCCCCAATCTTCCTCCCAGAAAAGCCCTTCTTTAAGAGACAGACAGCTCCAGTGCTCCTGCAATCTAGGCATTTTTGGAGAAAGGAAGATGTCCCACTGCTAACTGGGCCTCCAGCATAAAAAATCTGCTTCTTTGGAAGATCCCTTTCAAGTCTCCTGTCTCTTTATCAGTCTTTGCTTCTCTCTACCTCTGCCTCTGTCCCCTTGCTCTCACTATCTCTATCTCTCTATCTCTCTTTCTCTCTTTTATTATTTGCTTTTTATAATTGTTTAAGTTGAGGCATTTTAAAGGGGTCTTTGGCCCCTCCTGAGCCTTTATCTTGTTAATAATCACCATTCCTCATCCCAGAACAGGCCTTCTTCAAGAGACAGAGAGCTCTATGGCAACTCGATCTAGTAATTTTTGGAGAAAGGAAGATGTCCCACTGCCTAGTGCACCTCCAGCATACAAAACCTGTGTCGTAGGAAGAACCCTTTCAAGTCTCCTGTCTCTTTATCAGTCTTTTGCTCTCTATACTTTTGCCTCTGTTCTCTCTCTCTTTCTCTTTCTCTCTCTCTCTCTCTGTCGTTTCCTTAATTTTTGCTTATTAGAAATTTTTTAGGGTGATGTGTTTTAGAGGGCCATTTGGCCCCTCCTAGGCTTTATCTTGTTAATGTTCCCCTCTCCTCCTGAGAGAACAGCCCTACTTCAAGAGAGAGACAGCTCCATGGCTCCTGTGATGTAGGTATTTTGGGAGAAAGGAAGATGTCCCACTGCTAAATGCGCCTCCAGCATACAAAACAGGCATGCTGGGAAGAACCATTTTAAGTATCCTGTCTCTTGATCAGACTTTGTCTCTCTTTTCCTCTGTTTCTGTTCTCTCTCTCTGTCTCCCTCTCTCTCAAATTCTCTCTATCTTTCTGTGTTTATTTTTACTTTTACTTTTTAAAAATTTTTAAGGATAGGCGGTTTACAGAGACCTTTTGCCCCTCCTAGGCCTATTTCTTGTTAATAATTCCCTCTCCTCCTCCCAGAACAGCCCTTCTTCAAGAGACAGACAGCTCCATAACTCCTGCGATCTAGTCACTTTGGGAGAAAGGAAGATGTCCCTCTGCCAACTGGACCTATGGCATACAATACCCGCATAGTAGGAAGACCCCTTTCAAGACTCCTGTCTGTTTATCAGATTTTGTTTTTCCCTACCTATGCCTATGTAGTCTCTTTCTCTCTTTCTCTCTCCCCTCTCTTTCTGTCTTTTTTTAATTCTTGCTTTTTGAATTTTTTAACGTGAGGTGTTTTACATGGACCTTTGGCTCCTCCTAGGCTATTTTCTTGTTGATAATCCCCAATCCTCCTCCCAGAGAGGCCCTTCTTCAAGAGACAGACAGCTCCAGGGTTCTTGTGATTTAGCCATTTTTGGAGAAAGGAAGATGTCCCACTGATAAGTGGGCCTCCCTCATCCAAAACCCGCATGGTAGGAAGACCCCTTTCAGGTCTCCAGTCCCTTTATCAGTCTTTGTCTCTCTGTACCTCTGCCTCTGTCCACTCTCTCAATCTCCCTCTCTGACTTTTTTCTAATTTTTGCTTTGTAGAATTTTTTTTAGGTGAGACGTTTTACAGGGCCCTTTTTCCCTCCCTTAGCCTTTATGTGGTTAATAATCCCCTCACCTTCTGAGAGATCAGCCGTGCTTCAAGAGACAGACAGTACCGTGGCTATTGCGATCTAGTCATTTTGGGAGAAACAAAGATTTCCCACTGGTAACTGGGCCTCCAGCATACAAAACCCACCTGGTAGAAAGCACCATTTCAAATCTCCTGTCTCTATCAGTCTTTGACTTTCTCTAACTCTGCCTCTGTTTTCTCTCTCTCTCTCTCTCTCCCCATCTCTCTGTCTATTTTTTAATTTTTACTTTTTAGAATTTTTTAAGGTGAGGCGTTTTACAGGACCCTTTGTCCCATCCAAGGCCTTCATCTTGTTAATAATCCCCTCTGTTTCTCCCAGAACAACCCTTCATCAAGAGACAGACAGCACCATGTCTCCTTCGATGTAGCCATTTTAGGAGTGAGAAGATGACCCTCTGCTAACTGAACCTTCAGCGTACAATACCTGCATATTAGGAAGACACCTTTAAAGTCTCCTGTTTCTTTATCAGACTTTGGATTTCCCTACCTCTGCCTATGTTCTCTCTCTTTCTCTCTCTATTCCCTCTCTCTCTGTCTTTTATTTAATTTTTGCTTTTTAGAATGTTTTAAGGTGAGGTGTTTTACAGGGACGTTTGGCCACTCCTAGGCTTTTTTCTGTTGATAATTCCATAACCTCTTCCCAGAAAAGCCCTACTTCAAGAGACAGACACCTTCATGGCTCCTTCGATCTAGTCACTGTGAAAGAAAGGACGAAGTCTCACTGCTTACTGGGCCTCCCGCATAAAGAAATCGCGTGTTAGGAAGACCCCTTTCAAGTCTCCCGTCTCTTTATCAGTCTTCGTCTCTCTCTACCTTTGCTTATGTCCTCCTTATCTCTCTCTCTTAATGTCTTTTTTTAATTTCTACTTTTTAGTATTTTTAAGGTGAGGAGTTTTAGAGTGCCCTTTCTCCCCTCTTAGGCTTTTATCTGGTTAATAATCACCTCTGCTCCTTCCAGAACAGAGCTTCTTCAAAAGACAGACAGCTCCATGGCTCCTGCAATCTAGACATTTAAAGAGAAAGAAAATGTCCCACTGCTAATTGGGCCTCCAGCATACAAAACATGCGTGGTAGGAAAACTTCTTTAAAGTCTCCTTTCTAGTTATCAGTCATTGTCTCTCTCTACGTCTGCTTATGTTCTCTCTCTCTCTCTCTGTCTCTCTCTCCTCTCTCTATCTGTCTTTTTTTAATTTTTGCTTTTAAGAATTTTTTAAGGTGAGGTGTTTTAAAGGGACCTTTGGCCCCTCCTAGGCTATTTTCTTGTTGATTATCCCCAAGTCTCCTCCCAGAAAAGCCCTCCTTCAAGAGATAGACAACTCCATGGCTCCTGCGATCTAGTCATTTTGGGAGAAAGGAATATGTCCCACTTCTAACTGTGCCTCCAGCATAAAAAACCCACGTAGTAGGAAGACCCTGTTCAAGTCTCCTGTCTCTTTCTCAGTCTTTGATTTCCCGACCTCTGCCTATGTTCTATCTCTCTCTCTCTCTCTGCCTCTCTCTTTCTCTGCTCTCTCTCTTTTTTTAATTTTTGCTTTTTAGAATTTTTTAAGGTGAGGTGTTTTACAGGGTTCTTTGGCCCCTCCTAGGCTTTTTTATCTTGATAATCCCCTATCCTCCTCCCAGAAAAGCCCTTCTTCAAGAGACAGACAGCTCCAGGGCTCCTGCGGTATAGCCATTTTGGGAGCAAGGAAGGTGTCCCACTACTAACAGGGCCTCCAGCATAAAAAATCCGCTTGGTTAGAAAATCCCTATCAAGTCTCCTTTCTCTTTATCAGTTTTTGTTTCTCTCTACCTCTGCCTCTGTCCCCTCGTTCTCACTCTCTCTATCTCTCTTTCTCTCTTTTTTATTATTTGCTTTTTATAATTGTTTAAGTTGAGGCGTTTTGCAGGGGTCTTTGGCCCATCTTGGGCCTTCATCTTGTTAATAATCCCCATTCCTCATCCCAGAACAGGCCTTCTTCAAGAGACAGAGAGCTCTATGGCACCTCGATCTAGTAATTTTTGGAGAAAGGAAGATGTCCCACTGCCTAGTGGGCCTCCAGCATACAAAACCCGTGTCGTAGGAAGACCCCTTTCATGTCTCCTGTCTCTTTATCAGTCTTTTGCTCTCTGTACTTTTTCCTCTTTTCTCTCTCTCTCTCTCATTCTCGTCTTTTAATTAATTTTTGCTTTTTAGAAATTTTTTAAGGTGATGCGTTTTAGAGCGCCATTTGGCCCCTCCTAGGCCTTTATCTTGTTAATATTCCCCTCTCCTCCTGAGAGAACAGCCCTACTTCAAGAGAGAAACAGCTCCTTGGCTCCTATGACCTAGCTATTTTTGGAGAAAGGAAGATGTCCCAGTGCTAAATCAGCCTCCAGCATAAAAAACACACGTGCTGGGAAGAATCATTTCAAGTCTCCTGTCTCTTTATCGGACTTTGTCTCTTTTCCTCTGTTTCTGTCCTCTCTCTCTGACTCCCTCTCTCTCAAACTCTCTCTCTCTTTCTGTGTTTTTTTACTTTTACTTTTTAAAATTTTTTAAGGTTAGGCATTTTACAGAGACCTTTTGCCCCTCGTAGGCCTATTTCTTGTTAATAATTCCCTCTCCTCCTCCCAGAACAGCCCTTCTTCAAGAGACAGACAGCTCCATGACTCCTGCGATCTAGTCACTTTGGGAGAAAGGAAGATGTCCCTCTGCTAACTGGGCCTCCGTCATACAAAATTCATGTGGTAGGAAGACCCCTTTCAAGTCTCCTATCTCTTTATCAGTTTTGTCTCTCTCTACCTCTGCTCTGTCCACTCTCTCAATCTCTCTCTCTGTCTTTTTTAAAATTTTTGCTCTTTAGAATTTTTGAAGGTGAGGCATTTTCCAGGGCCCTTTTTCCCCGCCTAGGCCTTTATCTGGTTAATAATCACCTCTCCTCCTGAGAGAACAGCCTTGCTTCAAGAGACACACAGTACCATGGCTCCTGCCATCTAGTCATTTTCGAAGAAAGATGTCCTACTGCTAACTGGGCCTTCAGCATACAAAACCCTCCTGGTAGGAAGACCCCTTTCAAGTCTTCTGTCTCTATCAGTCTTTGACTTTCTCTACCTCTGCCTCTGTCCTCTCTCTCTCTCTCTCCCTCTTTCTGTGTGTCCATTTTTTAATTCTTGCTTTTTAGAATTTCTTAAGTTGAGGCGTTTTACAGGGCGCTTTGTCCCCTCCAAGTCTTCATCTTGTTAATAATCCTCACTCTTCCTCCCAGAACAGCCATTCATCAAGAGACAGACAGCACCATGTCTCCTTCGATGTAGCCATTTTAGGAGAGGGAAGATGTCCCTCTTGTAACTGGACCTACAGCATACAATACCCGCATAGTAGGAAGACCCATTTTAAGTCTCCTGTCTCTTTATCAGATTTTGTTTTTCCCTAGCTCTGCCTGTGTACTCTCTCTTTCTCTTTCTCTCCCCCTCTCTCTCTGTCTTTTATTTAATTTTTGCTTTTCAGAATTTTTTAAGGTGAGGTGTTTTACTGGAACCTTTGACCACTCCTAGGATTTTTTCTATTGATAATCTCTTATCTTCCTCGCAGAAAAGTCCTACATCTAGAGACACACACCTCCAGGGCTCCTTTAATCTAGTCATTTTGGGAGAAAGGAATATGTCACACTGCTTACTGGGCCTCCAGCAGAAAAAAATTCACGTGGTAGGAAGAACTCTTTCAAATCTCCCTTCTCTTTTTATGTCTTTGTAACTCTCTACATTTGCTTATGTCCTCTCTCTAATTCTCTCTCTCTTTCGCTCTCTCTCTCTGTCTTATTTCTGCTTTTTAATATTTTTTAAGGAGAGGCATTTTAGAGGGCCCTTTCGCCCCTCGTAGACCTTTATCTTGTTAAAAATCACCTCTCTTCCTTCCAGAACAGCGCTTCTTCAGGAGCCAGAAAGCTCCATGGCTCCTGTGATCTAGCCATTTTGGGAGAAAGAAAATGTCTCACTGCTAACTGGGCCTCCAGCATGCAAAACAAGCATGTTAGGAATACTTATTTAAAGTGTCCTTTCTCTTTATGAGTGTTTGTCTCTCTCTACCTCTGCTTATTTCCTCCCTCTCTCTCTATCTCTCTCTCTCACTTTCTGTCTTTATTTTAAATTTTCCTTTTTAGAATTTTTTAAGGTGAGGCCATTTACAGGACAATTTGTCTCCTCCTTGGCCTTTATCTTGTTAATAATCTCTCTACTAATCCCAGAACAACTCTTCTCCAAGAGGCAGACAGCTCCATGGCTCCCGCGATGTAGTCATTTTGGGAGAAATAAAGATATCCCACTTCTAACTGGGTCTCTAGCATAAAAAACCCACGTAGTTGGAAGATCCTTTTCAAGACTCCTGTCTCTTTTTCAGTTTTTGTTTTTCCTTATCTCCGCCTATGTTCTCTCTATATCACTCTCTCTCTCTCCCTCTTTCTCTCTCTTTTTCTCCCCTAACTCTCTTTCTTTTTTTAATTTTTGCTTTTAAGAATTTTTTATGGGGTGGTGTTTTACAGGGACCTTGAGACCCTTCTAGGCTTTTTTCTGTTGATAATCTCCTATCCTACTCCCAGAAATGCCCTACTTCAAGAGACAGACAGCTCCATGGCTACTTCGATCTAGTCATTTTGGTAGAAAGGAAAATGTCCCACTCCTTACCTGGCCTCCAGTTTAAAAAATTCGTGTGGTAGGAAGACCCCTTTCAAGTGTCCAGTCTGTTTATCAGTCTTTGTCTCTCTCTACTTTTGCTTATGTCCTCTCTCTCTCTCTCTCTTTCTCTCTCTCTTTCTCTCCCTCTCTCTGTCTATTTTTTAATATTTGGTTTTTAGAATTTTTTATAGTGAGGCATTTTACAGGACCCTTTGTCCCCTCCAAGGCCTTCATCTTGTTAATAATCCCCTCTCTTCCTCCCAGTACAGCCCTTCATCAAGACACAGACAGCATCATGTCTCCTTCGATGTAGCCATTTTAGGAGAGAGGAGATGTCCCTATGCTAACTGGGCCTACAGCATAAAATACCCGCATAATAGGAAGACCCCTTTCAAGTCTCCTGTCTCTTTATGGGATTTTGTTTTTCCCTACTTTTGCCTATGTACTCTCTCTTTCTCTCTCTCTCCCCTCTCTCTCTGTCTTTTATTTAATTTTTGCTTTTTAGAATTATTTAAGGTGAGGTGTGTTACAGGGACCTTTGGCCCCTCCTAGGCTTTGTTCTGTTGATAATCCCCTATCTTCCTCCCAGAAAAGCCCTACTTCAAGGGACAGACAGCTCCATGGCTCCTTCGATCTAGTCATTTGGGGAGAAAGGAAGAAGTCCCACTGCTTACTGGGCCTCCAGCAGAAAAAAAATGGCATGGTAGGAAGACCCCTTTCATATCTTCCGTCTCTTTATTAGTCTTTGTCTCTCTCTACCTTTGGTTATGTCCTTTCTCTCTCTCTCTCTCTCTCTCTCTCTCTCTCTCTCTCTGTCAATTATTTATTTCTGCTTTTTGAAATTTTTTATGGGGAGGTGTTTTAAAGGGCCCTTTCACCCTTGTAGGCCTTTATATTGTTAATAATCTCCTCCACTCCTTCCAGAACAGCGCTTCTTAAAGAGACAAACAGCTCCATGGCTCCTGCGATCTAGTCATTTTGGGAGAAAGGAATATGTCCCCCTGCTAACTGGGTCTCCAGAATAAAAATCCCATGTAGTAGGAAGAACTCTTTCAAGTCTCCTGTCTCTTTATCAGTCTTTGTTTTTCCCTACCTCTGCCTATGTTCTCTCTCTCTCTCTCCCTCTCTCTGTCTTTTTTTTAATTTTTGCTTTTGAGAATTTTTAAGGTGAGGTGTTTTACAGGAACCTTTGGCCCCTCCTAGGCTATTTTCTTGTTGATAATCCCCTATCCTCCTCCCAGAAAAGACGTTCTTCAATAGACAAACAGTTCCAGGGCTCCTGCGATCTAGCCATTTTGGGAAAAAGGAAGATGTCCCACTGCTAACTGGGTCTCCAGCATACAAAATCCGCTTGGTTGGAAGATCTCTTTCAAATCTCCTGTCCCTTTATCAGTCTTTGTTACTCTAGACGTCTGCCTCTGTCCTCTCTGTCTCTCTCTCTCTCTCTCTCTCTCTCTCCTCTCTCTCTCTCTCTCTCTCTCTCTCTTTTTATTATTTACTTTTTATATTTCTTTAGGTTGAGGCATTTTACAGGGGTGTTTGACCCCTCCTTGGCCTTTATCTTGTTAATAATCCCCTCTCATCCTCCCAGAACAGCCCTTCTTCAAGAGACTGACAGCTCCATGGCTCCTTGATCTACATATTTTGGGAGAATGGAATTTGTACCACTTCCTAGTGGGCCTCCAGCATACAAAACGCACGTGGTAGGAAGACCCCTTTCAAGTCTCCTGTCTCTTTATCAGTCTTTTGCTCTCTATAGCTTTGCCTCTGTTCTCTCTCTCTCTCTCTCTCTCTCTCTCTCTCTCTCTCTCTATCTCAATCTCTCGTTTCCTTAATTTTTGCATTTTAGAAATTTTTTAATGTGTTGCGTTTTAGAGGACCACTTGGCCCCTCCTCCGCATTTATCTTGTTAATAATACCCTTTCCTCCTGAGAGAACAGTCCTGCTTCAAGAGAGACACAGCTCCATGGCTCCGGCCATCTAGCAATTTTGGGAGAAAAGAAGATGTCCCACTGCTAAATCGGCCTCCAGCATACAAAACACGCATGTTGGGAAGATCCATTTCAAGACTCCTGTCTCTTTTTCAGACTTTTTCTCTCTCTTCCTCTGTTAATGTCCTCTCTCTGTCTCTCTCTCTCAACCTCTCTCTCTCTTTCTGTATTTTATTTACTTTTTCTCTTTTAGAATGTTTTAAGGTGAGGCATTTTACAGGGATCTTTTGCCCTTCCTAGGCCTTTTTCTTGTTAGTAATCCCCTCTCCACCTCCCAGAACAGACCTTTTTCAAGAGACAGACAGCTTCTGGACTCCTGCAATCTAGTCACTATGGGAGAAAGGAAGATTTCGCACTGCTAACTGGGCCTCCGTCATACAAAACCCCGGGGTAGGAAGATCCCATTCATGTCTCCTCTCTCTTTATCTGTCTTTGTAAGTCTCTACCTCTGCCTCTGTCCACTCTCTCTATCTCTCTCTCTGTATTTTTTCTAATTTTTGCTTTTTATGAGTTTTGAATGTGAGGGGTTTTACAGGGCCCTTTTCCCCACCTAGGCCTTTATCTGGTTAATAATCCCCTCTCCTCCTGAGAGAACAGCCCTGCTTCAAGAGACAGACAGTACCATGGTTCCTGCAATCTAGTCATTGTGGGAGAAAGAAAGATGTCCCACTGCTAACTGGGTCTCCAGCATACAAAACCCACATGGTTGAAAGACCCCTTTCAAGTCTTCTGTCTCTATCAGTCTTTGACTTTCTCTACCTCTGCCTCTGTCCTCTCTGTCTCTCTCTGTCTCTCTCTCTCTTTCTATCTGTGTATTTTTAAATTTTTGCTTATTAGAATTTTTTAAATTGAGGCGTTTTCAGGTCCCTTTGTCCTCTCCAAGGCCTTCATCTTGTTAATAATCCCATCTCTTTCTCGCAGAACAGTCCTTCATCAAGAGACAGACAGCACCATGTCTCCTGCGATGTAGCCATTTTAGGAGAAACAAGATGTCCCTCTGTTAACTGGATCTTCAGCATACAAACCCGCATAGTAGGAAAACACCTTTCAAGTCTCCTGTCTCTATCAGATTTTGTTTTTCCCTACCCCTGCGTATGTACTGTCTGTTTCTCTATCTCTCCCCTCTCTCTCTGTTTTTTATTTCATTTTTGCTTTTTAGAATATTTGAAGGTGAGGTGTTTTACAGGGACCTTTGGCCCCTCCTAGGTTTTTTCCTGTTTATAATTCCCTCTCCTCCTCCCAGAAAAGCCCTACTTCAAGAGACAGACAGCTCCATGGCTCCATCAATCTAGTCATTTTGGGAGAAAGGAAGATGTCGCACTGTTTACTGGGCCTCTAGCAGAAAAAAATTTACGTGATAGGAAGACCCCTTTCAAGTCTCCCTTCTCTTTATATTTCTTTGTAACTCTCTATCTTTCCTTATGTCCTCTCTCTAATTCTCTCTCTCTTTCTCTCTCTCTCTATCTTTTTCTTATTTCTGCTTTTTAAAATTTTTTACGGAGAGGCGTTTTAGAGGGCCCTTTCGCCCCTTGTAGGCCTTTATCTTGTTAAAAATCACCTCTCTTCCTTCCAGAACAGCGCTTCCTCAGGAGCCAGACAACTCCATGGCTCCTGTGATCTAGCCATTTTGGGAGAAAGAAAATGTCCCACTGCTAACTGGGCCTCCAGCATACAAAACCCGCATGGTAGGAAAACTTCCTTAAAGCCTCCTTTCCCTTTATGAGTCTTTGTCTCTCTCTACCTCTGCTTATGTCCTCTCTCACTCTCACTCTCTCTCTCTCTCTCTCTCTCTCCCTCTTTTGCTGTCTCTCTCACTTTCGGTCTTTATTTTAATTTTTGCTTTTTAGAATTTTTTAAGGTGAGGCTATTTACAGGACAATTTGGCCCCTCCTTGGCCTTTATCTTGTTAATAATCCACTCTCCTCCTTCCAGAACAACTCTTCTTCAAGAGACAGACAGCTCCATAGCCCCCGCGATGTAGTCATTTTGGGAGAAAGAAAGATATCCCACTGCTAACTGGGTCTCCAGCATAAAAAACCCACGTAGTAGGAAGATCCCCTTTAAATCTCCTGTCTCTTTATAAGTCTTTGTTTTTCCTACCTCTGCCTATGTTCTCTCTATATCTCTTTCTCTCCCTCTTTCTCTCTCTTTCTCTCCCCTCTCTCTCTGTCTTTTTTGAAATTAGTGCTTTTTTAGAATTTTTTAAGGTGAGGCGTTTTCCAGGTCCCTTTGTCCCCTCCAAGGCCTTCATCTTGTTAATAATCCCTGCTCCTCCTCCCAGAACAGCCCTTCATCAAGAGACAGAGCACCATGTCTCGTTCGATGTAGCCATTTTAGGAGAGAGAAGATGTCCCTCTGCTAACTGGATCTACAGCATACAATACCCGCAGAGTACGAAGACCCATTTCAAGTCTCCTGTCTCTTTATCAGATATTGTTTTTCCCTACCTCGGCCTATGTACTCTCTCTTTCTCTCTCTCTCCCCTCTCTCTCTGTCTTTTCTTTAATTTTTGCTTTTTAGAATGTTTTATGGTGAGGTGTTTTACAGGGACCGTTGGCCCCTCCTAGGCTTTTTTCTGTTGATAATCCCCTATCCTCCTCCCAGAAAAGCCCTACTTCAAGAGACAGACAGCTCCATGGCTCCTTCGATTTAGTCATTTTGGGAGAAAGGAAGATGTCCCACTGCTTACTGGGCCTCCAGCATAATAAAATCACGTTTTAGGAAGACCCCTTTCAAGTCTCCCGTCTCTTTATCAGTCTTTGTCTCTCTACCTTTGCTTATGTTCTCCTTCTCTCTCTCTCTCTCTGTCTTTTTTTTATTTCTACTTTTTTAGAATTTTTAAGGTGAGGCGTTTTAGAGGGCCTTTTTGCCCCTCTTAGTCTTTTATCTTGTTATTAGTCACCTATACTCCTTCCAGAACAGAGCTTCTTCAAGAGACAGACAGCTCTATGGCTCCTGCAATCTAGCCATTTAAAGAGAAAGAAAATGTCCCACTGCTAAATGGGCCTCCAGCATACAAATCGCCTGGTAGGAAAACCACTTTAAAGTCTCCTTTCTCTTTTTCAGTCTTTGTCTCTCTCTACCTATGCTTATAAATTCTCTCTCTCTCTCTCTCTCTCTCTCTCTCTCTCTCTCTCTCTCTCTCCGCTCTCTCTCTGTCTTTTTTTAATTTTTGCTTTTTAGAATTTTTTAAGGTGAGGTGTTTTACAGGGTTCTTTGGCCCCTCCTAGGCTTTTTTATCTTGATAATCCCCTATCCTCCTCCCAGAAAAGCCCTTCTTCAAGAGACAGACAGCTCCAGGGCTCCTGCAGTATAGCCATTTTGGGAGCAAGGAAGGTGTCCCACTACTAACAGGGCCTCCAGCATAAAAAATCTGCTTGGTTGGAAGATCTCTTTCAAGTCTCCTGTCTCTTTATCAGTTTTTGTTTCTCTCTACCTCTGCCTCTGTCCCCTCGTTCTCACTCTCTCTATCTCTCTATCTCTCTTTCTCTCTTTTTTATTATTTGCTTTTATAATTGTTTAAGTTGAGGCGTTTTACAGGGGTCTTTGGCCCATCTTGGGCCTTCATCTTGTTAATAATCCCCATTCCTCATCCCAGAACAGGCCTTCTTCAAGAGACAGAGAGCTCTATGGCACCTCGATCTAGTAATTTTTGGAGAAAGGAAGATGTCCCACTGCCTAGTGGGCCTCCAGCATACAAAACCCGTGTCGTAGGAAGAACCCTTTCATATCTCCTGTCTCTTTATCAGTCTTTTGCTCTCTATACTTTTTACTCTTTTCTCTCTCTCTCTCATTCTCGTCTTTTAATTAATTTTTGCTTTTTAGAAATTTTTTAAGGTGATGCGTTTTAGAGCGCCTTTTGGCCCCTCCTAGGCCTTTATCTTGTTAATATTCCCCTCTCCTCCTGAGAGAACAGCCCTACTTCAAGAGAGAAACAGCTCCTTGGCTCCTATGACTTAGCTATTTTTGGAGAAAGGAAGATGTCCCAGTGCTAAATCGGCCTCCAGCATACAAAACACACGTGTTGGGAAGAATCATTTCAAGTCTCCTGTCTCTTTATCGGACTTTGTTTCTTTTCCTCTGTTTCTGTCCTCTCTCTCTCTGTCTCCCTCTCTCTCAAACTCTCTCTCTCTTTCTGTGTTTTTTTACTTTTATTTTTAAAAATTTTTTAAGGTTAGGCATTTTACAGAGACCTTTTGCCCCTCGTAGGCCTATTTCTTGTTAATAATTCCCTCTCCTCCTCCCAGAACAGCCCTTCTTCAAGAGACAGACAGCTCCATGACTCCTGTGATCTAGTCACTTTGGGAGAAAGGAAGATGTCCCTCTGCTAACTGGGCCTCTGTCATACAAAATTCGTGTGGTAGGAAGACCCCTTTCAAGTCTCCTCTTTATCAGTTTTGTCTCTCTCTACCTCTGCTCTGTCCACTCTCTCAATCTCTCTCTCTGTCTTTTTTAAAATTTTTGCTTTTTAAAATTTTTGAAGGTGAGGCATTTTCCAGGGCCCTTTTTCCCCGCCTAGGCCTTTATCTGGTTAATAATCACCTCTCCTCCTGAGAGAACAGCCCTGCTTCAAGAGACACACAGTACCATGGCTCCTGCCATCTAGTCATTTTCGGAGAAAGAAAGATGTCCTACTGCTAACTGGGCCTTCAGCATACAAAACCCACCTGGTAGGAAGACCCCTTTCTAGTCTTCTGTCTCTATCAGTCTTTGACTTTCTCTACCTCTGCCTCTGTCCTCTCTCTCTCTCTCTATCTCTCTCCCTCTTTCTGTGTGTCTATTTTTTAATTCTTGCTTTTTAGAATTTCTTAAGTTGAGGCGTTTTACAGGGCAATTTGTCCCCTCCAAGTCTTCATCTTGTTAATAATCCCCACTCTTCCTCCCAGAACAGCCAATCATCAAGATACAGACAGCACCATGTCTCCTTCGATGTAGCCATTTTAGGGGAGGGAAGATGTCCCTCTTGTAACTGGACCTACAGCATACAATACCTGCATAGTAGGAAGAACCCTTTAAAGTCTCCTGTCTATCAGATTTTGTTTTTCCCTACCTCTGCCTATGTACTCTCTCTCTCCCCTCTCTCTCTGTCTTTTATTTAATTTTTTTCTTTTTAGAATTTTTTAAGGTGAGGTGTTTTACAGGGACCTTTGGCCCCTCCTATGCTTTTTTCTGTTGATAATCTTCTATCTTCCTCGCAGAAAAGCCCTACTTCAACAGACAGACACCTCCAGGACTCCTTCAGTCTAGTCATTTTGGGAGAAAGGAAGATGTTGCACTGCTTACTGGGCCTCCAGCAGAAAAAATTCACGTGGTAGGAAGACCCCTTTCAAGTCTCCCTTGTCTTTATATGTCTTTGTAACTCTGTACCTTTGCTTATGTCCTCTCTCTAATTGTCTCTCTCTTTCTCTCTCTCTCTGTCTTTTTTTATTTCTGCTTTTTAAAATTTTTTAAGGAGAGGCATTTTAGAGGGCCCTTTCGCCCCTCATAGGCCTTTATCTTGTTAAAAATCACCTCTCTTCCTTCCAGAACAGCGCTTCTTCAGGAGCCAGAAAACTCCATGGCTCCAGTGATCTAGCCATTTTTTTTTCAATTTATTTATTTGCATTCATTCTCTGAACATCATTACAACATACAAAATGAGATTTTCCATCCAAATTACACTATATATTGTCTCAATCAAGCACATCAGCAAACATGTTATTGTCAGCTAATGATCTTCCATTTCTTGTCTTCTGTATGTTTTGCTTTTTCCCCCCCATCCTAGATTCTCTATCTCTTACCCTCTGCCATCTCCCACTCTCCTCCCACAGTCTCTGGTATCTGTGTTTGCTTTCTATACTGTTTTCTCCTCACATTTTATTGTAACGCCAAAAACCCTAATCAATCCAAATACCCTCATAGCAAACACAGGTGATACCCACATTTCCATGAACACAAGTCTTACTTTACGCATCCTATAAAGTAGCACCTAGCTGTGGCTACATATCCTATTGCAGTCATTGAATAGATATATATTTTTTTTCTGAAACTTTTTTTTTGTAACTCAATTTACATTCCTTCCCTAAGTTTCATCACAGCATACAAAATGCAATCTCCCATCCAGTACACGCTGCATAGCGATACAATCATGCACATTACAAAAAATTTTCCATTACTAGTTCCTAGAATTACTTCCACCCCTCTTTCTGACCCTCTGTCCCTTCCCACCCTCCTCTCACACCACCTCTGGTGTCTACAATTGTCCTTCATTCCCTTCCCAACCACGTTGCATTGATCACACAATTTCCTACATAATCTAACCCTTCATGCTGCATGTTATGATCATGCCACTACTTGCATTTTCAAAAACACAACTTATTTCATAGCTACACACATAGCTGTACATCTGACACCTTAGGAAAAAACATTTGTTGGGACTTAATTGCTCCTCCCCACGTTTCTGATGGGAGTGGACCTCAAGATAAGACTAGATGACTCAAGGTACAAAAACACTTACAGGATCTCACACAAAATTTACATCCTCAACGTTCTTACAAACCACTATCCCTACCCAAACCTAGAATTGCTCCTTTTATTGACACTACTTTCTCACTTCTTAACCTTACTCTTGCTCTACTTCAGTCTTACAGTCCCAAAATTGCGGCGGACTGTTGGCTTTGTCTCCACCATGGTATACAAATTCCATCAGCCCTTCCAATTGTCAACGTGACTTTTTCTGTAAATCCCTCACGTTGTTCACCAACTTCGCCTTTCTTAGTTCAGCCTGTTTTCCCTTCAACCATAAGTTGTCTTTATTTTCCTTCCCGTTCTCAGTCCAATGAGATTGTTCTTGGCTGCATTACATTCTCCGATTGTATTGATAAGAGATATGTTTCCCGTTATACTGATTTATGTGCTCCTCATAATACAGTTTATGTGTGTGGCACTAACCTGGCTTACACTTTTTTGCCCAAACGCTGGGTTGGTTCTTGTGTTCTTGCTGTACTGGTTCCTGACGTAGATGTTATTAAAGGAGATGAACCAGTTCCCATTCCTACTTTTGATTTTATTCCAGGAAATTCACGCACGAGATCTAAGCATGCCATAATGCTCCTCCCTATTCTTGCTACCTTAGGTTTTGCTGCAGCTACAGCTACTGGTGCTACTGGATTAGGATATTCCCTTCAAACAATTCACTGATACCCTTGTTTCTGATGTCCACGAATTGGCTTCTACTATTACTTTTGTCCAAGATCAACTAGATTCCCTTGCAGAAGTTGTACTCCAAAATAGATGTGGGCTAGACCTCCTTTTGGCAGAACGGGGGGGTCTCTGTCTTGCTTTACAGGAACATTGCTGTTTTTATGCCAAGAAGTCTGGCATCATTTGTGATACGCTCAACCAATTAGAAGAAAGTCTTCTGGAATGAAGAAAACAACTCACCGATAATCCCTTTTTAACTGCATGGAATGGACTCCTCCCCATACTACTCCCCATATTTGGCCCAATTCTGGGTTTATTGATTGCTCTTTGGGACATGTTCTCTTTAATAAGCTTATGACCTTCATAAAACGCCATATCGATGACTCCATAAAAATGCAGCCTATCCAAGTCCACTACCACAACCTGGAGATGGAGTATCGTGGAGTCTAGACATTGCTCCTGCCTGAGGCACTGAATCGGTTAGCCAAAGACGGGTAAGAGAGTCTGAGCCTATAACAGCTGTATAGTCCTCCCACCTAAGACAGGAAACCCATCAAAGCTATGGGATTCTCCAATGACGGGTAAGGATGGACGTGGCTCTATAAACGACTCCAACCTAAGACAGGCACAATTCCCCCAGGCTTTTCTCCTCTCTTTGAAAAAAATAAAAAAGGGGATATGTGGAGGGCATTGCATATGGAAGCCATCTTGGGAGCTTCTTGAGAACTGTCTGCCTTCTTAGAAATCTTAGGCTTCACTTCCTCATTGAGCAAACCATGTCTCAGAAATCATGCAACCAACTGTTGCTAGACAATGGGAGATCCACCCACATCAATGATTGGCTCATACTGTTGTATCTCTTTTCAGTCAACCAATCAGTGTGCCCACCAGCCTGTATATAAAGCACTGTTTGCTCTGTAATAAACAGAAGACTTGATCAGCACCTCATCTTGCCTCCACTCTGTGTGTGTCAGTAAGAGCTTTATCAGCCTGAACACAAAGGGTCCCCGTTTTCACCATCCTCACTCAGGTACCCATTTTACTGTCCTGCGGGTTGGGGCAGTTACCTACAAGGGGTATCCCATCAGACTAACAGCATATCTCTCATTAGAAACAATGTGAGCGAGGAAAGAATGGGAAAATATATTCAACATGTTAAGGGAAAAGCAATTTCAACCTAGAATACTGTACCAGCAAGATTGTCATTCATTTGGGAAGAAAAGATATGAACATTCCCAGATAAACAAAACCTGAAAGAATTTACCAGCACCAGACCAGATCTCCAAGAAGTTCTTAAGGGAGTGCTATGTCAGTAAAATTAAATGCAGACACACAGAAATAAGAGTCCAAAAACTAAGAAAATGGGCAACTTAATTGTAGGGACAATGTTTGGAGATGAATATTATATATCCCAGAATTCAATCTGGAATATCGAAACTTAACAGAAGAAAGATTAAGTATATGAGACTGAACCAATGAAACAACATTCTGTGACTTGACTAAAATGTTGCTGCTTTTCTTGTAAGCTTTGTTTTCCAGTTTTAAAGGATTTTTGTCCTGTCTTGAGCTGTTGATAGGTGCAAGTACCTACTATTTGGACAGAATACTAACATGTTTCTAGGCTTTAAGTTTCAAGGAAATATCATTACCAGTTCAAAACTGCTCTTCATGAAATTACCTGCTGAATTTGCTATTGAGAGTAGTTAGATTACTTATGATATTGTGTGATCAACAAAATGTTGGGGAAAAAGGAATGGAAGACAACTGTATATAGCGGAGATAGTGTAATAAGAGAGTGGGAAAGGGCAGAGGGTCAAACGTGGGGTAAGAAACATATATATACATATACATATGTATGAAAGTAGAAATGGAATATTATTGATGATAAGATGCATGATTAAGCCACTATGCAGTTTATTCTAGATGGGAAACCACATTTAGTATGTTGTGATGATGCTCAGGGAATTAATGTTAAGTAATTTAAAAAAAAAAATTTCAGGAGAAAAAAATAAAACAGTAAAACTGTTTGTATCAAAAATTTTTTTATCTTTTTGTTCTCCTATCACTTTTAATATCATCGCATGTCACAGAATATGCATCTGTATAAATATGTTCACATGTATTTATTTTTTTTAATTTCAATTTATTTATTTGCATTCATTCACTGTACATCATTACAATATACAAAATGAGATTTTCCATCTAGAGTACACTGTATATTGTCTCAATCAAGCACATCAACAAACATGTTATTGTCAGCAGATGATCTTCCATTTCTTGATTTCTGTATGTTTAGCTTTTTCTCCCCCATTGTTGATTCCCTATCTCCTACCTTCTGCCATCTCCCATTCTCCTCCCACACTGTTTCTGGTATCTATGTTTGCTTTCTATACTGTTTTCCTCCCACATTTTATTGAATCACCAAAGACCCTAACCAATCCAAATACCCTCATAGCAAACACAGGTGACATACACATTTCCATGAACACAAGTCTAACTTTATGCATCCTATGAAGTAGCACCTAGATGGGGCTACATATCCTACTGCAGTCATTGAATAGATATATAATTTTTTTTCCTGAAACTTTTTTTTTGTAACTCAATTTAAATCCCTTACCTAAGCATAATCACAACACACGAAATGTGATCTCCTATCCAGTATACACTGCACAGTGAATCAATCATGCACATTACAAAAAATTTTCCATTTCTAGTTCCTAGAAATATTTCCACCCCTCTTTCTGACCCTCTGTTCCTTACCACCCTCCTCACACACCATCTCCGGTGTCCACAATTGTCCTTCATTCCCTTCCCACCCACATTGCATTGATCACACAATTTCCTACATAATCTAACTATTTTCAATGGTGAGTTCACTCATTAATATTAAGAAAACCAGTTTTAACTTAAATCAAAGAAATGCCAAGGAACTTTGCTTAAAGCCAGGAAACAGGTTAGGATTCTGTTCAAATGGTAGGTGCATGAACCTATTAGTCTCATGTACTTTTATCTTCTGTTCTGGTTCAATTTTTCTGATTAAATTCTGGGATGTAATATTCAACTCCAGACTTGTCCCTATGATTAAGTTGGCCACTTTCTTAGTTTTGGGACTCTTATTTCCGTGTGTCTGTGTTTAATTTTCCTGATACAGCACACTCTTGAGAACTTCTTGGAGATCTAGTCTGGTGCTGGTAAATTCTTTCAGGTTTTGTTTATCTGAGAATGTTCTTGTCTTTTCTTCCCACCTGAAAGATAATCTTGCCGGGTACAGTATTCTTGGCTGAAATTGCTTCTTTCTTAACACTTTGAATATATTTTTCCATTCTCTCCTAGCTCATATTGTTTCTGATGAGAGATCTGCTGTAGCCTGATGGGATGTCCTTTGTAGGTAACTTGATGTTTTTCTCTTGCAAATCTTAGTATCTTGTCTTTGTCTGTGGTTTTGGTCAACCTGGCTATAATGTGTCTTGGGTTGATTCTATTTGGGGTTGTTTGTATTTCTTGGAACTGGATCTTCAAATGCCTCTCTAGGTTTGGAAAGTTTTCTTGCAGGATTTCATGGAATAGATTATCAATGCCCTTATGGGTCTCTTCACCTTCTGGAATGCCAATTATCCAGATATTTGGACGTTTGATGGTATCCAGTACTTCTCGCATATCATTCTCAAATTTTTGGGCCATTTTCTCAGTTTTCGTGGTGGATTTTTCTAGGCCAGTCATTTTCTCTTCTACATCTGAGATTCTATTTTCTGAATGATCTAGTCTGCTTTTAATACTTTCGAGAGAGATTTTGACTTCTTGTATTATAGACTTCATCTCTAGCAGTTCCGTTTGAGTCTTTTGTAAAGTGTGTAATTCCTCTTTTAGATCTTGCAAGAATTTCCTCATCTCCTGGAACTCGGCAACTTCTTTCTCCTTTCTCTTTAGCAGTTCATTATCTCTCTTTTCTTCTATCTCTGTTAGCTTCGACATCACGAATGTTCTATATTCCTTAAAGGCATTTCCATGACTTTCACCAAACTGCTTGTGGATGAAGGAGAGTTACTCTTTTCCATTGGAGGAGAGGTATTTTCTCGTTTTCCCATATTTCTCGTGATCCGACGGTGATTTCTTGTCATCTGATGAATGGCGTGTTTCTTTCAAATTCTTGAAGTTAAGCCTCAATGTTCAAGAGCAAGCAGACAGAGGTGTTCTAGAATCTGTTTGCCGTTCTGTTGTGATCGCACACTAGCTTTGCTTGCTGGAGGCTGAATTATGAGTAGAAAATCTTCATTTCTCCTGTGCCCTGAAATATCTAGTTCCCAGTATCCATGAGGAATCTTCTCAGAGAAGGGCTCAACTCTCCTGCCACACTAGCTTTACTTGCTGGAGGCTGAATTATGAGTAGAAAATCTTCATTTCTCCTGTGCCCTGAAATATCTAGTTCCCAGTATCCATCTGATCTAGCCATTTTGCGAGAATGAAAATGTCCCACTGCTAACTGGGCCTCCAGCATGCAAAACCAGTGTGTTAGAAATACTTATTTAAAGTGTCCTTTCTCTTTATGAGACTTTGTATCTCTCTACATCTGCTTATGTCCTCTCTCTCTCACTCTCTATCTCTCTCTCTCACTTTCTGTCTTTATTTTAATTTTTGCTCTTTTGAATTTTTTAAGTTGAAGCGATTTACAGGACAATTTGTCCCGCCTTGGCTTTTATCTTGTTAATAATCCCCTCTCCTACTTCCAGAACAACTCTTCCTCAAGGGACAGACAGCTCCATGACCCCCGTGATGTAGTCATTTTGGGAGAAAGAAAGATATCCCACTGCTAACTGGGTCTCCAGCATAAAAAACCCACATAGTAGGAACATCCATTTCAAGTCTCCTGTCTCTTTGTCAGTCTTTTTTTTTTTTTCCCTACCTCTGCCTATGTTCTCTCTATATCTCTCTCTATCCCTCTTTCTCTCTCTTTCTCTCCCCTCACTCTCGGTCTTTTTTTAAATTTTTGCTTTTTAGAATTTTTTAAGGTGAAGCGTTTTACAGGGTCCTTTGTCCCCTCCAAGGCCTTCATCTTGTTAATAATCTCCTCTCTTCCTCCCAGAACAGCCCTTCATCAAGAGACATACTGCACCATGTGTCCTTTGATGTAGCCATTTTAGGACAGAGAAGAAGTCTCTCTAATAACTGGATCTACAGCAGACAATACCCGCTTAGTAGGAAGACTGCTTTCAAGTCTCCTGTCTCTTTATCAGATTTTGTTTTTTTCTACCTCTGCCTATGTTCTCTCTCTCTGTCTCTCTCTCTCTCTTTCTCTCTCTCTCTCTCCCTCCCTCCCTCCTTCCTCTCTCTCTGTCTTTTTTTTAATTTTTGCTGTTTATAATATTTTTAAGGTGAGGTGTTATACAGGATTATTTGGCGCCTCTTAGGCTCCTTTCTTGTTGATAATCCCCAATCCTGCTCCCAGGAAAGACCTTCTTCAAGAGACAGACAGCTCCAGGGCTCCTGCGGTCTAGCCATTTTGGGAGAAAGGAAGAGGTCCCACTGCAAAACAGGGCATCCAACATAAAAAATCCGCTTGGTTGGAAGATCCCTTTCAAGTCTCCTGTCTCTTTATCAGTCTTTGCTTCTCTCTACGTCTGCCTCTGTCCCCCTCGCTCTCACTCTCTCACTCTCTGTATCTCTCTTTCTCTCTTTTTTATTATTTGCTTTTTATAATTGTTTCAGTTGTGTTTTACAGAGGTCTTTGGCCCCTTCTGGGCCTTTATCTTGTTAATAATCTCCATTCCTCATCCCAGAACAGGCCTTCTTCAAAAGACAGAGAGCTCTATGGCACCTTGATCTAGTAATTTTTGGAGGAAGGAAGATGTCCCGCTGCCTGGTGGACTTCCAGCATACAAAACCTGTGTTGTAGGAAGACCCCTTTCAAGTCTCCTGTCTCTTTATCAGTCTTTTGCTCTCTGAACTTTTGCCTCTGTTCTCTCTTTCTCTGTCTCTCTGTCTTTTAATTAATTTTTGCTTTTTAGAAATTTTTTAAAGTGATGCGTTTTAGAGGGCCATTTGGCCCCTCCTAGGCCTTTATCTTGTTTATATTCCCCTATCCTCCTGAGAGAACAGCCCTACTTCAAGAGAGTGATAGCTCCATGGCTCCTATGATCTAGCTATTTTTGGAGAAAGGAAGATGTCCCAGTGCTAAAAGGGCCTCCAGCATACAAAACGCACGTGTTGGGAAGACCCATTTCAAGTCTCCTGTCTCGTTATCAGACTTTGTCTCTCTTTTCCTGTTTCTGTCCTCTGTCTCTGTCTCCCTCTCTCTCAAACTCTCTCTCTCTTTCTGTTTTTTTTTACTTTCACTTTTTAAAATTTTTTAAGGTTAGGCATTTTACCGAGAACTTTGCCCCTCGTAGGCCTATTTCTTGTTAATAATTCCCTCTCCTCCTCCCAGAACAGCCCTTCTTCAAGAGACAGACAGCTCCATGTCTCCTGCAATCTAGTCATTTTGGGAGAAAGGAAGATGTCCCTCTGCTAACTGGGCCTCCGTCATACAAAATACGTGTGGTAGGAAGACCCCTTTGAAGTTTCCTGTCTCTTTATCAGTCTTTGTCTCTCTCCACCTCTGCCTCTGTCCACTCTCTCAATCTCTCTCTCTGTCTTTTTTATAATTTTTGCTTTTTAGAATTTTTGAAGGTGAGGCATTTTCCAGGGCCCATTTTCCCTGCCTAGGCCTTTATCTGGTTAATAATCACCTCTCCTCCTGAGAGAACTGTCATGCTTCAAGAGACACACAGTACCATGGCTCCTGCCATCTAGTCATTTTCGGAGAAAGAAAGATGTCCCACTGCTAACTGGGCCTTCAGCATACAAAACCCGCCTGGTAGGAAGACCCCTTTCAAGTCTCCCTTCTCTTTATATGTCTTTGTAACTCTCTACCTTTACTTATGTCCTCTCTCTAATTCTCTCTCTCTCTCTCTCTGTCTTATTTTATTTCTGCTTTTTATAACTTTTTACGGAGAGGCGTTTTAGAGGGCCCTTTCGCCCCTCGTAGGCATTTATCTTGTTAAAAATCAACGCTCTACCTTCCAGAACAGCGCTTCTTCAGGAGCCAGAAAACTCCATGGCTCCTGTGATCTAGCCATTTCGGGAGAAAGAAAATATCCCACTGTTAACTGGGCCTCCATCATACAAAACCCGCGAGGTAGGAAATCTTCTTTAAAGTCTCCTTTCCCTTTATGAGTATTTGTCTCCCTCTACTCTGCTTATGTCCTCTCTCTCTCTCTCTCTTTCTATCTCTCTCCCTCTCTCACTTTCTGTCTTTATTTTAATTTTTGATTTTTAGAATTTTTTCAGGTGAGGCTATTTACAGGACAATTTGGCCCCGCCTTTGCCTTTATCTTGTTAATAATCCCCTCTCCTACTTCCAGAAAAACTCTTCTTCAAGAGACAGACAGCTCCATGGCTCCTGCGATGGAGTCATTTTGAGAGAAAGCAAGATATCCCACTGCTATCTGGGTCTCCAGCATAAAAAACCCACATAGTAGGAAGATCCCTTTCAAATCTCCTGTCTCTTTATCAGTCTTTGTTTTTCCTACCTCTGCCTATGTTCTCTCTATATCTCTCTCTCTCCCTCTTTCTCTCTCTTTCTCTCCCCTCTCTCTCTGTCTTTTTTTTTTAATTTTTGCTTTTTAGAATTTTTTAAGGTGAGGCGTTTTACAGGGCCCTTTATCCCCTCCAAGGCCTAAATCTTGTTAATAATCGTCTCTCTTCCTTCCAGAACATCCCTTCATCAAGAGACAGACAGCACCTTGTCTCCATCGATGTAGTCATTTTAGGAGAGAGAAGATGTCCCTCTGCTAACTGGATCTACAGCATACAATACCCGCATTGTAGGAAGACCCCTTTCAAGTCTCCTGTCTCTTTATCAGATTTTGTTTTTCCCTACCTCTGCCTATGTGTTCTCTCTCTCTCTCTCTCTCTTTCTCTCTCTCTTTCTCTCTCTCTCTCACACATTCTGTCTTTTTAGAATGTTTTAAGGTGAGGTGTTTTAAAGGGATCTTTGGCCACTCCTAGGCTTTTTCCTGTTCATAATGCCCTCTCCTCCTCCCAGAAAGCCATACTTCAAGAGACAGACAGCTCCATGACTCCTGCGATCTAGCCATTTGGGAGAAAGAAAATGTCCCACTGCTTACTGGGCCTCCAGCATAAATAATTCGTGGGGTAGGAAGACCCCTTTCAAGTCTCTCATCCCTTTATCAGTCTTTGTCTCTCTCTATCTTTGGTTATGTCCTCTCTCTCGCTCCTCCCCTACTCTCTATCTCTCTCTCTGTGTCTTTTTTTTATTTCTACCTTTTTAAATTTTTTAAGGAGAGGCGTTTGAGAGGGTCCTTTCTCCCCTCGTTGGCCTTTATCTTGTTAAAATCACCTCTCCTTCTTCCAGAACAGCATGTCTTCAAGAGACAGACAGCTCCAGGGCTCCTCGATCTAGCCATTTTAACAGAATGAAAATGTCCCACAGCTAACTGGGCCTCCAGCATACAAAAGCCGTGTGGTAGGAAAACTCCTTTAAGGTCTCTGTCCCTTTGTCAGTCTTTGTCACTCTCTACCTCTGCTTATGTCCTCTCTCTCTCACTTTCTGTCTTTATTTTAATTTTTTCCTTTTAGAATTTTTTAAGGTGAGGTGTTTAACAGGGACCTTTGGCCACTCCTAAGCTTTTTCCTCTTGATAATCTTCTATCCTCCTCCCAGAAAAGCCCTACTTCAAGAGACAGACAACTCCATGACTCCTTCGATCTAGTCATTTGGGAAGAAAAGAAGAAGTCCCACTGCTTTCTGGGCCTTCTGCATAAAAATTCACGTGGTAGGAAGAACCCTTTCCAGCCTACCATCTCTTTATCAGTCTTTGTCTCTCTCTACCTTTGCTATTATCCTCTCTCTCTCTCTCTCTCTCTCTCTCTACCTCTCTCTCTCTCTCTCTCTCTCTCTCTTGTATTTTTTTATTTCTGCTTATTAGAAGTTTTTTAAGGTGAGGCATTTCAGAGGGCTCGTTCGCCCTTCTTTGGACTTTATCTTGTTTATAATCACCTCTCCTCCTTCCAGAACAGCGCTTCTTCAAGAGACAGACAGCTCCATGGCTCCTGC